>PVJC01001609.1:0-34627 GCA_004026665.1 Murina feae | reverse complement strand
CAGGAATGAATATAACAAAATCGCTGAATTTAAAGACAGTCTTGTTACTCTTGATAGACTGGTTGCCTGACAACATTTTGGAACTGCCAGAGGAGGCAAGGTTACTTTTATGTAACTTTAAAACTGCCAGGGAAGTAGAGAGTAAAATTAAGTTTCTTCCTTTTTGCCAGTTCAGGTAGAGGTAAACTGCACTGATAGATGAAGAAGAAGGCATGTGACAGCTCTAATATTACAAATGAATATCTTTATGAGCACTGAAAGTTTATGCACAGAGAATGATTTTTTCCCCCATTTGGTAGAATTATAGAAAAGTGATGTACTGCAGATCAAAGCCAAAAGAGAAAACTAGAACCAACTACAATATAATAACCACTCAACAGAAGTGCAGATGTAAGAGAAGATTCATTTGTTTTAATTTAAAGACATTTCTGTTTGAAGGAGATGTGAAAACAGGAGCACCCAAACTGATATTTACATAGAATTATTTCCAATTTACACTTTGCCAGTCTTCCTCCTTTTTATTAGAATTTATAAATCATGATTGTAACATGAGTATTTATTCAAAAATACCAAGCAGTATGCATTTAAATATACCTTTCTTATACCAAATGTCTGCAACCATTTGCCCTTTCCTTTAATTACAATGAAGAAATGTCCCTCCTCCTTTCAATGGCCAAGAGTTACACAAAAAGCCCCTTTGTCTGCACTATCATCAACCTTTAAGCTCCTCCCATCATCACTCACATATGACGTAGTATCTCCCACTGGAAGTCTGGGAAAACCTGAAGCCCATGGCATCTTTCAGCTATTGTCTTTTCCATCTAGGACCCTGGCTGGTCAAGAGTCTCACAGTTAGAATTTTAGCCTCAACGTCCTTATTCTCATGGACTCTGCATTTCACTCCAGTCAGATATCTGCCCACACTAAAAACCATCCTTATTTACATTACTTGATTGAACGAGATGTTTTTCATCTTCATTCTGAACTTCTCAGCAGCATTCAAGACACATGATCACCTGCTTCTTTCTTCTTCCTCTTGGATTTCTTAATAGTACACTGTGTCCCCAAGTTTTGCTATCATTTCTCTCTGGCTATTCCTTAATCTCTTTTGCTGGTTCTTCTTTTCCACCTGCTATGAGTGTCCTGGACACTCTTTCCCCCTCCTCATATCATATTATCTTCCTAGAAAAACTGAATGATTTACTGCTTTAAATTCCAAATATATAAAATGGCTCCCAAATTTAGATTTCCAGCCCAGCCTCTTCTTTAAGCATTTATAATTGAATATTCAACTAACTGTTTCCCCTTGGTTGTCTCATAGGTATTTGAAAAGTCCAAAGTCAACTTTTGATATCTCTTCCCACTTTGTATTGGTCGTTCTTTCACAGTACTCTCCCTCAACACTCGACTTCATTACATAGACTCATAGTCCATACCAATAACATCAGAGTTAGCCCTGACCTGAGAGTTCACATCTAATCTATGAACTCTATCTTCAGAATATATCTCATTCTTCTCAACCACTACTAACAATCAAGTTCAAATTATCAGCATCCTTCACTGGGGCCACTACAATACTTCCCAATGAATCTCCATGTCCATCTCCAATCCTTTCTGTACATGGGGCAATGGAGTCTTTTAAATGCAGCTCTAATCATGCCACTCCCCTACTTAAACACTTCCTGTGGGAAACTCAACTGCCTTTAAAATAAAATCTTCACACTCCTGAGAGGTCCTATGACAGCTTTTCCATGGGCAGAGCACTAACCTGGCCTTTGGCTATCACCACATGGATGATACCAAGATAAAACTTGCAAACCTTTTGCAGAATCAACTTCAGACATCCCTGCCTTCAGTGTGCTTAGAAGGACACATGTCATGTAAATAAGATTACATGAGTCTGCTAGACTGAGAAATTACATATTAAAATCTAATATAATAAAAGAGAAACATGCAAATTGACCATTACCACCAGCCAATCAGAGCGGCTGTATGCAAATTAACCCAGCCAAGATGGAGGCCAACAGCCAGGGAGCTAGAGCAAACCAAAGGCTTCTATTGCAACTGCCTGCCTAGGCTGGCTGAGCCTCTGCTCACAGCCAAGCCCACCAGCCAATCAGAGCGGCTGTATGCAAATTAACCCAGCCAAGATGGAGGCCGGCAGGGCGGCTCTGCACTGGAAGCCTCCACGGCTGGCCGGCATAGCTGTGCCAGGTGTGTCAGCTCAGTGGGAGGGGGGGTCTGGCCTGGGGCCTCCTCGGGGCGTCCAGGAGCAGCTGTCCCGGGTCCACTGCCTGGCTCCACCCCCTGGGGGCCTCCCCGGGGCATGCAGGAGCACAGGGCCTCTGCAGGGTGTGCAGGAGCAGCCATCCTGGGTCTGCTGCCTGGCTTTGCCCCCCGGGGGCCTCTGCGGGACATCCAGGAACACTTGTCCTGGGTCCGCTGCCTGGCTCTGCCCTGGGGGCCTCTGCGGGGTGTCCAGGAACACCCGTCCAGGGTCTGCTACTTTCACCCACCCCCCAGGGGCCTCCACAGGGTGTGCAGGAGTGTCTGCTGCACAGTGCAAAGAATCCGAAGCCAGTTCACTGTCCAGCTCCACCCCGGATGTGTTTGCTCAGCAGCAGGGCCCCACCGAGGGATTCTGCACCAGCGTCCGCCCCTGGCTTGCCACCCAACTCTGCGCCAGGTGCGTCCCCTCAGCAGTGGGGGCCCACCAGGTGTGTGCAATCGTGGGCCCTCCGGTGGGAAACGTCCAGGCCTGCACTCACCAGCCTTTCCACCCTCCAGTGCATGAACCCTGAAGGGGCTGTGGGCAGCCTGAAAATGGCTCTCGGCCCCTCACCCAGGCTGGCCAGGTATGCCAGCAGGTGGACATCTCCCCTGAGGTGTCCCAGACTGCAAGGGGGCACAGGCTAGGCTGAGGGACCCCCACCCCCCGAGTGCACAAAATTTTGTGCACCGGGCCCCTAGTATTTAAATAAATGTCATTTATAAAATTATCCTTTTATCTACTACCAGAGGCCCAGTGCATGAAAATTCATGCATTGGAAAAGGAGGATCCCTCAGCCCAGCCTACCCCCTATCACAGTCTAGGAGCCCTTAGGGGCAGATGACCTGGCGATCAGGGGAAGGCAATGTCCCATCATACCTCTGCTGCTGCCACTGCTGGCAGCCCAAGCATTGGCTGGCCCTGATTACCTGAGCCTCAGGTGGCCCTGGGCGGCTGGACAACCACCATCTGAGGCTTGCCTGTGCCTTGGGCCTGCCCTGGGCAGCTGGGCAGCTGTAATCCAAGGCTTGCCTGAGCCTCAGGCTGGCCCTGGCAGTTGGGGGGCTGAGAACAGGTCCAGCCGCACTGTGCACCTTCTACTCCCCCACCCCCACCAGGCTGAAAGGACTGGGGGACTCTGGCAGGGCTGAAGGGACTAGGTGCTGCCATCTTTGTGATAGTGTGATGGTCAATTTGCATATTCCCTCTTTATTACATAGGATAACTCTACTCTTCATGAGATGATTCAAAATTATACTAAAACCATCTTTAAAAGAATTTCTTAGAAGATTAAAAAAATCACTAATAATTGAATTATTTTCCTATTTAATAGCCAACAGATATTTTTGCTACCTTGGTGTACACTATATATAAAGAAGAAAAGGAAATTCAAATGTCATCTTCAATTGACAAAAAAAGTTCCATAAACCTCTGAAAATATTTGTAATATAAGCTTTGTCTTTCATATTTTCAAAATTTTTATAGAGGAAAATAACATGCATGCACCTTCATAATTTGCATTATTTTCTGGAGGTCTATAAAAAAGTCAAATGTTAATTTTTTAAAATAAAATCTACCTATAATCTCTGTCTACAATAATTAAATAGACACAATGAGTGGGTAGTTAGAGTGATATCATTTTCTGAACTCCAGAATAATGTTTTAAAGATGACTTTTGCATGTGTTAATAACCCATAAACTCCTTTGGTAGTTCATGATTTATTTACTGCCGTCATTATCCTTCATTCAGTTATTTTACTGCCCTTACAGAGTTATATAAAATTGCTCTGGTGCCCACAGCTACTACCTACTACCTTGAGGAGTCACACTGGTCAGCCAGCCAAGCAAAAATGTACAAGCCTTCTCTGTTCTCCCACTAGAATGTCAGCTTTGCTGCCTGCCTCCAGTTTATGGGTTACTCTATAGTCATCATCCCAGAAAATCTGCACTCCCAGTACTCACTGGAATTCTATACCTACTTGACCTGTATTCAGGGCCTGCCAAAGCCAACTAATGTTCCAGTGGAAAAACACATTAACTACCCAGCCCTCTAGATTCTCTGATCTCTATTCTCATAACAAGTTAGGACACCAATAACCAATGTCCCTGAACTGTACTAACCTACTTCCTTAATTACAATTTAATGTATGAGAATTATTCATATCAATATATTGACTAGATCTCTTACAAAACTGTAGCCGAATGAATTGTCTCCTCTGTCTCTCAGAGACAATTCAGCACATTCCTTCTTGATTTCAGCGTTGATAAATGTGTCCTTTTTAGCAAATGGGTATACTTCTATATGTTAGCCAAGGAGAACTACCTAACTTGTCAGGTTTGCTTTTTGCTTTGACAGCTGGAAACTAAAGAACAAAATCTATTCTTCAGTTTGCATCACCACCTTACTGAGAGCTCCTGGTAAAATAATTTTCTTCCTTCTCTAAATAAATTTTTCCCCATTTTCTTCCTGCCTGCCACATTGGAAAGAAACAGCACAGCCTCATCAGTAACACTGATTCGCTACAACAGTAGTGCACTGACCCAGATGCGGCTAAATAGTCCCCCCAAAAGCCTCTGTATTGAGCAAGAATGTTACCCTGGGAGAAGAGCAGACTCTCATCAGTAAATGGTTTGCTATAAAAGCCAGAATTGAATTCTCACTGGGATTCTTAAACTAGATTATCCTGAATGGGCACCTTCCCCTCCATTCCTTTGTTTCCTCTCTCACTTCACCTCAGTTAATAATCATTGATCTAAATCAGAGGCTGGCAGACTTTCTATAAAGGGCCAGATACTAAATATTTGAAGGTTTGCAGGCCATATGGCCCTTATCACCGCTACTTCACTCTGACACTCTGGCATGGAAGCAACCTCAGAAAATATGTAAATAAGTGAACATGACTATGCTTCTATAAAACTTTATTTATAAAAATGTGCTGTGGGCTTAATTGGACCATGAGCTATAACTTGTTGCCCCCTGATCTAACTGGTTTCTTCTATTGGTTTTTAATTTCTATTTTAATGTTCTAAGTTGTTTATGTTTAATATGTAAGTCACTTCAAAATATTTTATTGGAGAAGAGCATAAATCATAAATGAAGAATGAAACAAAATTCAGGAACTCCATATTACAGACAGCCAAGATATAATTCACTCAAGTCCTGGGTACCAAAAAATGCGAATGGGATCTCTGCTCTTCAGAAATGTATACTCTGCTATAGGAGAAAAGACACCTCTACAAATAAGTATGACATCATGCTGAAGGAGAGTTACAATGTCTTGTGGGAGATTACAAGGACCCCTTTGGTCCTTCAAACCCCAGGAGCAGGAAAACTTCCTAATAGAAATTATGTTAGATCCAAATGGAAAGGGTATGCCAAACAGAGGGGTGGTGTGGTGCAACACCACACTATCAGGTGAAACAGCCTGGGTGTGTTCAGAAACATCCCTCAGTTTGGCTGTAATATAGGGTAAGCATAGAAGAAAATGGAGAAGTCATGATAATAAGGTTTGTTAAGAATGCAAGGTTAAGAAGTTTGGAATTTTTAGTAGGCAAAACAGAACCATTGAAAGCTTTTGAACAGTGAAAGAATTGTATCTTAATCTCGATTGAGTATTAAAAAATTAATCTGTCAGCAGCATATAAAAACAAACAAAAAGTAAATATATAATAGCATTAGAGAAATGATGTTCAACATACAGGGCTTTTTTAAACTGCCTACTTTAATCCCAAAGATTTTTGATATGGCTCTTAGTGGAGAATAACCCCCACACTTCATTTATTGCTGGTAACTGAGAATTGGCACCTTTGCAAGCCATCATTACAGTGTGCTCTGTGTGTGTGTGTGCACTCACATATGCCTTGAGTGTGTTGGGATAGGTAATAAAAATTGAAAATGCCTGGCAAGAAGGCTATTCAAAGACCCAGGCAAGAAGTAAAAAGGAAGTAAGGTACGGTGATAAGAATAGAAATAAAAATAAGGGTTTCAGAGACTTTGCCCAAACAGGGCTCGCCTCCCCCTTGGAAAGTCCACTAGGAAGTATCTGGGAGGTGGTGCAGAATTAACAGAAGTTGGGATATCAGAAGGAGCACAGTCAGGGGCAAAGGTGAGCCAGTGACAGGCATGTGAAGTCTGAAGTGTTAAGCAGAAGGCGAAGGTGAGGAGCTGCTGGGGCTGACCAGCAGCCCCTGAACAATGGATGAACAGATGACTCAGACACAGTTTCACTGTGAAAAGTGGGCTAAGGGGCTGCATGGCTAATAGTGGCCTGAGCAGCCTCAAGTGCCTGCCTTGTTAGCCTTTCATTCCAGTTTTTATCTTTAGATACAATCAGTAGGTGAGTAATCTTGGGAGGACACAAATGTTTACATTGTCCTCTAGGTGAGGGCATCCAGGGATTAAGCATAAAGATTCCAGTAAGCATCCAGGGGTCTGCGCATGCACAGGCTTGTTTGGAAAGGTCAAGGAATAATTAGGGGCGCCGCCTTCAACACTCCCCTAAGTCTCCCCTAAGTTGGAATTTCAGTAAACAAGGCAGGTGGCCTTCCACACACTCTCTTTTATCAGAATGTCCTCCTTACAACTTTCCAAACAAGTCTCGTGTGCGCCCCAACAAAGAGCAAGCAAAAGACTGAGCATGTGAGTGTAAAGCTTGAGGTATCTGGGTCTGGAAGTAGAGATTTGGACATTGTTTACATGAGGTCATAGTCATGGCCACTGTTCTGCTTCCGGTCACAGAGAGAGCATGTTCAGAAAGAAGTGAGCATCGAGGATCCGTCATATTTTGGTGCCATAAGAAGAGAGCCAAGAAGAAGCATTTAGAGAAAGAAGGAGGAAAAGTTGAACGATCCCAGAAGTCAACAGTCAAAGCAAAGGAGACAACTAGGAAAAAATTGGTCAAAAAGTCAAGAACTCAGAAACAGGCCTTTGGACTGAACAAAGATGTCACTATCCACCTTTGAAAGGACAGATGAGTTCGAGCAGAACACAGGCTTCAATGGATGGAGGCGTGAACTGGGTGAGGAATTGCAAGTAGCAACTGTAAATCCGCTTGAGAAATCTGGGAGTGGTTGGTTCCTGAGATGCTATAAATAACAGGAATGCAGGAAGCAGGAAGTTGGGAGATGAAAGGGACATCTTAGTAACGGGAGAGGAGATTGCCATGGACAGTGCTTGTAATTAACTAGCCCCAAGGTTACAATCAGCTGGTGGTGTGATATGCAGGCCTTGAAATATTTGCCACCTAGAATATGGTGGGTTCTGGCTTTCAGTCATGGGACAACTGGCCAGCAGTCACCATCATCATCATCAAAAGTAGTTAGAGAGCCCCTGAGTGCAAGTTGCATGCACTTTGCTTAAAAACACTTAAGCAAATGAGGTTTTATATTGTAGAGAAGCTAAGAATCTCAGGGAGAAAACATCAACTTGAACAAGAGGCGGTTGAGAAAACACTGAGCTAACTGAAATCATGACTATATGTTATGGTTAAATGATGGATATCATTCCTTTTGTGAGGCAGAATGTGAAGACACGGTTACTATTTGTTCATGATTAAGCAGTGTTGTTGCGAGTGTGGCTCCAAACCATTCAGGGAGCTCACAGAGTGGCATAACCACCAGCCACCCACCAATTAACCACAAGGATTCACAGGCCAGCTCATCTCAGTAGATGTGGCAGATTGCTGGGTGTCCTGTCCATCACTATTGAATTTGCTCCAGCCAATTCAGCTTCCTCTTCTACAAACTCAAGTTTTCAATGAAAACATATGTATCTTACATTGACCGGATATAGAAAGAAAGATGTCATCAACCCTCACCCAAATACTTCTTCCAACTTTCTCTCTGGATGAGGCCCCTATGGTTTTTCCACTATATGTGGTCACAGCCCTCCCAACAACGCAGTCAGAGTTTTGGCAGGTAACACAGACATAAGGGAGAAGGACATTTCTAAAATTCATTTCTACTCCGTTGCCATTTTTAAAAGCCTCTGGTCCTTGAAGTACCTGAGAAAGGGAGTGCTTGGGACACTGGGAATTCTGATTCATGCCATATCATTGAACAATCATCCATCTTTCAGGGAGAGAGAAAGAAACTGCTGCTATTTCTCTGTGGTCAAGAAAAATACCTTGTGTTCTGATAGGGTGAAAGTCAAAAGCACTTTTTCAGACTTTGCCACAGTGTCTGCAAAGCTGAGCTGGACAGAACTTGACAGCCCAGGCGATGCTGGCTGTAGGCCTGATGTTATGGAGTTCACTTTTCCCCTGGTGAAAAGGTTCCTCTTAATTATTCTCTCGATTCAGCCTTCTGAACAGCAGGCTGCTACATCTTCCCATATTACCAGGCTCAAGCCTCAGGATGACGTCATGCCCCCTGACAGCTGGGTTGGAGTCAGTTATATGATGAGCCGACCAGACTGAATGATATGTTGGGATTACCCGAAGGGCCATGTGACATATAGCCCTTCTGCCTGAGAAGGAGACTTTTATAATTCCTTTGTTCCAAAACACATCCTCTGGCACTGCTGTTCCCACCCTAATCCAAACTGTCCATTTCTAGGCCAGGCCATTGAAAAACTTCCAAATGATGCTCATAACAACAGAGCTACAATCTCAGCATTTCTCTCCATTTCAATGGATTTCATCCTTCCTCTGAATAGAAATAATACTCAACAGCTAATGACCTCATCTGTACTGGGTACCAGCCATAATCCTTGTTGGTCCTACTGGGAGGGCCAACAGGCTAATATGTGGCCAATTGAGGGGCTCTTTATATTTTTTGGCAGAAGTGAAGAAAGCAGTAATATGGTGACCACACAGCAACCACTTGGAGACCACCCAGCAAGAGGCTTAGGAGTACAGCCCGTCCACAGATGATCTCTAAATGGCTCACGGACCACTCTGCCATTCCATGGGAAGTCAGGGGAGGGGCTGGGAGACATTTTCCATTATAGAATGATTAGAAAATGATTCACACACAGTTCTGTCTCTTGACTGCTTCTAATCTTCACTGTACTGATCTTGGTACCAAAATAAAATAGAAGCTGAGGCCCAATCCACCACCCTAGTATCTTGTCAATCCATCACTTCATAGAAAAATGTTAAACTTTAGCAGAGCAAAAAATAGCATAATTTCAGAAAAAAAAGAAAATAACAGATTGTCATCCATATTTGCTAAAAATATTTTCCCCAAAGAGTTAATATTTATATTATATAAAAACTCATATAAAATGATTAGAAAAATATCTAACAACTGCTATTTGTCAGGAATTTAAGTTCAGGCACGAAATTTAATTTCTTCAAGACTCAGCTTTCTCTATAAAATGAAGGTAAAAATACCAACTTTGCTGAGGTGCTGGAGATTAAATGAGATAATGCATTTAAAGTGCTGAGAACAAAGCCTGAGCATAATAGGCTCCCTTCTTTGCCCCTCAAATGCTCCAACATCAAAGTGAGGAAAGGCCTGAACAAAAAAAATTATATTGGAGGAAACAAAAGTGATAAAACATTCAACCTTACTAGCTATGCAAGAAATGCAGGTTCAAAGACACCTGACATCTATTATAGAGAAAAAATTTAAAATAATGACACTACTTTAAGATTGTCAATGAAGTTGTCTGGAAGACTATACATTCCATCCATTCTCTACCAGTGATGGCACAAATTGAGAAACACTTTGGGAAACTTTTGGCAATAACCTTAAAGACACAAAATGCTCCTATTGTTGGACCTAGTATTCTTTTTCTAGAAGTCTCTTCTAAGAAATAGCCCAAAGACAAAGAACTACAAGCACAAAGATTTTTATTACCATGATATTTGGTATAATGAAAAGATCTAGAACTTAGTGCATAATATCAGATAAATGAGTAATTACATAACAGAAAAGCAGAGAATGCCCAATTACATCTCTATTATGGTTATGCTTTTATATGCACTTGTAAACATGAAGTGGGTAACATGAACAAATTTTAAAGGACTGATACATCTGAGGTAACGATTATATTGGGGTACTTTCTGCCTTGATTCGATTTCTTACATTATCATTATAATATTTTTTCAATTCTTCTTTTAAAATATAATACAATTCCCATTTCCACAGCCTTCATCTTGAGTAGCCCTCTTCACCCCTGGGCTAAATCAAGTGTTCCCTTCCTAATTTTTTTTCTCTTTTGTGTTTTTTCTCCGGGAAATGGAAGCAACAATAACATTCATCACTTACTGGGTGCTTCCTCCTTTGTTCCACATACTATGTACAAAGCCCTCACTTCTTTCTCATATAAAGTCCTCACAGCCACCGCATGGGGAAAGTCTAAGAAGGATGCTCATGATTCAGATGAGGAACATGAGGTTTAAACTCTCCTGCCTAAAGTTGGTGAGTCCATTATGCTCTAGGATCTGAAGTAGAGCCTGAATTTATTCAACCTGAGTTTAAATGTAGATTTTTAACTCATAAAATTATTAGTTTTAATTAGAAGGATGCATAAATGGTTTCATAAAGATAAGATAGAGGCTTACAGCTGTAAGGCCCATTTCAGGGAGCTAAAGGCAGGAGTGTTATCACAGATTATTCTTAACTGTTGAATCCCACAATCTTCACAATCTTTACTCAACAATTTGTACAGTCCAACCAAAGGGAAAACGGCAGATAATTTTGAACACATTACTGAATATAGAATAGATATTTAACAATATTTACTGGCAGAATTAATGACTCCAAAGACCTGCTCAAACCCCAGGCAAGATGATGAAGTCAGTTTTCAAAGTCTAGACTCTCCTCCTTTGTCTGCTCATCTCTTTCCACTCAGTCCTTGCTAATGTCCATTATCAACATGCTCCGTTCTCAACCCAAAAAATATACATAAGAAAAAGATAGGTTAAACTTGTAAGTGTTCATATGTAACTTCTTTTGAGATTGTTATCACTTAAGCTGGAAAGTACAAGTCAAAGCAATCAATCTCTAATTGTGAAATAATACTTTCCCAGATATCTGCCACTGGAGAAAGAAATAGCTAGAGAGGGTCAGCTAATTTATTCTTTAAATGATAGTTGGAAAAAGTGTCCAACATTGTTAACAAAAGGCTCAACAGGCCTAGTTACTATCATGTTCATGTATAATTTTTTTACCCTTGTGTGCACACTTATTCTCAAATTTTCAAAATAGTTAATGCACTAGGAAGCTTTTCTATTATAAGGTAAGATAAATAAAACCTTTTCTGATTACTTAACGGGGGGGTCCTCAAACTTTTTAAACAGGGGGCCAGTTCACTGACCCTCAGACCGTTGGAGGGCCAGACTATAGTTTAAAAAAAAACTATGAACAAATTCCTAGCACACTGCACATATCTTATTTTAAGCAGGCCAGGGGCGGCAGCAAAAACACCTGCATGTGGCCCGTGGGCCGTAGTTTGAGGATGCCTGAATACCTATTAAGGATAATTATATCCATATAAATAGAGTATTGAAACAACTAAGATACAAACACATAAATGAATGAAATGAAAAGGACAATTGTGAGTCTTTAAGGTCTCTAGATAGATTAAACTTGACATCTGTCTAACTTAATAGGACTGATTTTAAGGAATTCAGCTCTTCTTGCCTTATCCATTGTCACTCCAGTTGGACCTTGTTAATGGCTTTATTAGTGTCAGACTAGATGAGAGGGATTGCCCTATCCACCACCATCCACAGCATTTCCTGGTGTGTAGATTCAGGTGATTTAAAAAAAAAAACAACACCAAAAAAACTTAAATGACCAGAGTCAAATTAAATACCGAAAATATAAAACTTTAGAATTTGCTTTCTCTAAAGTTTTCTTAAAACCATTTTTGGCTCTTAATTGGAAGTATCAATTTTATTTGACCAGGAGTGCCATGCATGGAGTAAAATATATTTTCTGATTAAGGAGGTTCACCAGGCCAGGACAGCAGTCACATTTCTGGCAGAGGATGGGCTAGTAAAAATCTCCAGACATATTTCAGTTGTCTTGAAACAATAGTCACTTTAACAGGATGGACCATAATTGACCATCCTGTCACACTTACCAGAACAATCCATATCAATGGATTGAGCCCGCTCTGCTCCAGGGGGTCAGTGCATGAAGCGCACATCCTACTTACACACAGCCTGCTGAAATCATACATACTGAGGCTTTTTTCATTGGCTTCTTGTCTCTGAGATACAGAGAAGCACATATTGTGTTCAAGCAGATGTGGGACCTGCAATGTCAACACCCAAAGAATATGTAACCCACATTAAGTACAGTCTTCGTCTGGTAGCCCGAGAGCTCACACTTGGGTCCCTCCCTCAGCCTCCTCAAAACCTTGACTTTAGAGTAAATTCTGGAATGATGACCAGAGTCAAATTAAATACTTAAAATATAAAACATTGCTATAAATTCTTTCTGTTATCAAACTTATTAGCAAATGCCATTAGTATCTTCCCCTCACAACACCCCCGCCTACCCCACCTCTCTCCCACAGTCAGAATCTTTGAACTATGGTCCATGTAAAGTATATGGAAGTCAGATTAATAGATAATCATGTATTGATCTTGAAAGATACAATGAGAACCCTAGCCTCTCACATAAAGTCCAAATTATATTAGGACATTACTACCCAGTAATCCTGCAGATCTAAGTGTCACAATGTACAATGGTTTTCAAATCCTCATAACCAGGAAAATCTAATAAGTAATCTTAATTTCCTTGCCTACACACTGTAACAAAGACATATTGTAAGCCTGTTCTCACAGTTCCATTGGAATCTGGTCCCTGTTTGCTGCTCCACCTTCACTTTCCTCTCACCTGCCCTGACCTGGATTCCAGGCTCTTCTATGCCTGCTGAATGCCCCAAAATCAATAAGCTTAGAGGCAGGCACAGAGTTGTGAGGACACAAGCACTCATGCTCTAGCACTGCTGCTCTTTTTTGCCTCTCTGCCTACCCATCTTACTAAATGGCCTTCCTCCAGGAAGTGCTCCCTGATCTACTTGCCTTTAGGCTTCTCCTATGCACTCCCACTATGTCCTCTGGATACCCCTATGATAGCACCTGTCATGTTTATATGCTAATAAGGCTAAATTGTTTGTCCACCAGATTATTCCTGAAAAATCTTTCTATTATAAGTACTCGCTCTTATGCTTTACTCATACTAAGGACTTAGTAACTGTTAAGTGAATGGATGAATGAACAAATAAACAAATGAATAAACCCTAATCCTTTTGCCTATAATATCCTTTCCCTTTTCCTTTATCTAGCCTTTATTGAAACCCTCTCTATATCACAGACAAGCAGGTAATGAACACACTAAAATAAGAAAAAACAGAACTAAAACAATGTAAACATGAGCGGAGTTCTAAAATTGGATTGTGGTGATGGTTGCAAAACTTTGTAAATTTACTACATATTATTTACTTGTATGAACAAATTTCATAGTATTCAAATGATACCCCATTAGGGCTATTTCAAAAATGCATGGAAAATAAAATATTTACATTATACAGTGGTCCAAAGTGAGACATTCAGAAATGGAAAACGGTTAGTTTAAAAAGCTGTGTGATAAGTGAGAGAAGTAACTATGGAAATTCCTCATTGAGTTTTCTTGTGTTGTTATTCCAAAGTTGCTTTTGACCTGGACAAGACATTGCTAGGAACTTTGCATTAAATACACTTATGAGAATGTGAGAGTATGCATGCTGAAATTGGACATTTTCCAAATTGGCAGAAGGGACCACCCAATTTCAGAGTTGAATTCATGGTTTGAAAAACAACAAATTTATTTTTATTAATCCTACTTTTATTAAATTAATGAATAGAGTTCAAATTATGTAATTTAACTCTAAAAATGTGTTGACAGCAAATTAAAAACAATAAATTTTTTCAATGAAACTTTATTGACCTTAATTTTGTAGTTTGCTAGTTCTAAGCAAATAAAGTGTTATCTGTTTTTAATCAGCTTCACTACCACTTAATTTCCACTAAAATTTTCTTTGGGGTGTGCCAGTCCTTGTCTGCTGGGTTGCAAATGAAGGGATTTCTTATATAGCATCTAACATAAAAGTGGTCCTCCTTCCCTTTTAAGTTCTTAACTACCTTACATTGAGAAGGAGTTCCTTTTAAATAGATCCTCTTTTATAAATAATAGCAAATACTTTCATCTGTCCATCAAAATCATGTTGAAAATTCCTTTTCAACCTCATTTTTATGACACCTCTACCTTTTTGGATATAATTTATTAAGAAGGAAAATCACACCACAATAATAACTTCAGACCTCTTTTCTTTGCAGAGATAGCCCGAGGTACAAACACAGCACGAAAATAATTCTTTTCATTATCTGCCTCTTAAAACATAAAATAAAAGTTAGACAATGAATTCCTGTTGGAAACATCAAAGTTAAATATACTCCCTAACAGACTTTTAATAAAATCAAATATGAAGAACAGGAAGGCTAAGTTGTTATAAACATCAGTTGGCATGTCTTGCAGTTCTTGGTGGTCTAAGATCACCGTTTTAAATTTCAAAGGAGTTGAGTAAAGAGAGCTTCACAGTTGCTCTGGAGTCTTCATATCTGAAAGAAGCCCTTTACAGATCTAAAATGGACTGACTTGATATTTACTACAGAGCCGTCATGGTCTTGCAAGGAATCAATGACTTACACCTGTAACCATACTTCCAATGAGAATATCTTTTGTGGTGGGCAAGGATGAGGGGCACATAGATCATTCATGGCTGTCCTTGTCACCCAGTTGCTTTTTATTTGTGACCATTGCCAGATTCAATACTGCACTGGCACTTCCATACTTGTCACCAGTAGGGTTTTGCTATTGTTGTTGTTATTGTTCTGATTAAAGGATATGTGGCGTTCTTTCTAAATTATGTGTCACTTTGTTGAGATTGTTATTGCTGGCAATTGTAATAGTCTGTGAACAAGAATGCTTTGAAATGACTGTCCTCTGTCCTTTGGCGTAAACCACTCACCAGGATTTAAACTTACCTCACAAAAACTATAGGGACAGATTAGAGAACAAAGTGGTTTTGAATTATTTTTGACTATTTAACCTTTCCTGTTTTCTGTAGCTACATGTTTTCAGGTACACTATGTGATCAAGAAAATAGCCTCAGCTTTTATTATTTTCTCAGCCAAAAGCATGTCTTTCAGACATTCCTATACCCTTTAGTGATAAGCAATGGCTTAAATTCATTAACCACCTCCTGTTGTTGCAATAGGGATGTGTATAAAAGCTTCAGAACCAAGCTTGATTTCTAAAAACCCATGTTTAATTCTTTTAAAAAAATATATTTTATTGATTTTTTACAGAGAGGAAGGGAGAGGGACAGAGAGTTAGAAACATCGATGGGAGAGAAACATCGTTCAGCTGCCTCTTGCATACCCCCTGTTGGGGATGTGCCCACAACCCAGGTACATGCCCTTGACCAGAATCGAACCTAGGACCGACCTTACAGTCCCCAGGCCGACGCTCTATCCACTGAGCCAAACCAGTTAGGGCCCATGTTTGATTCTTAAAGATACAAACAATTGTTATTCAAGTTTTCTTTAAGGGAAAAGAATTAAAAGCAGAAATACTTTTTCTCAACTTCTAACCATATCTAAGAGGCATCCAAGCCAGGTTTAGAATGTAATACCACCAGGTTTCCCTAAAGAAAGTTACTTTGTTAGTTGTGGACAATTACTATTGTTCATGATGCACAAACAGAAGAATTCTTACAGCTCTACTTGACACCAACAGAACATACTAGTAAGAAAATGTAGCATGTGCTCAGTGGGCATGCTGTCAGGCAAAGCAGCTCTTAGGCAATTTGACACAGTAACAAAAGTCATCAAATTCCTTCCAAACCACATATTGCACAAAAGTCAGCTTTTGTGCATTACTTTCCAAGTCATGAAAGCAGTGAAACACTCAGAGATATGTCTGGCCAATAGGACATGAAGTAAAATAATGAAAAGCACTTTTCTTTGGTCATTCTCAAACAGACCATAAATATTTACATCCCATTATAAAACACCTTAACAGCTTGGTGAGATTGAATGCAATAGCACTCATTGCAATATAACTCCAAACACTTTACAACTCCAGTGGACTTTATAACTGTTCCTGATAGAGTTTATCATGCAGGGAAATCTGAGTTGACTAGTTAATGTTCTTTGTTTAAAAAACATGCAAGAGAAACACTATATGATATATATGAACAGTATTTTAAAATAACATCTATATTTTATATAGTTTCATCCTCAAGGAATTGGACAAAGGCACTAGGTTTATTTCCTGAGGGTTATTGTACCACTTATCCACAAGTCTTATAAAAAGGAAAATGTGTGTGCTTAAAGCAAAAAGTACCGTATGAGCCTTACATTTAAATAGTGTTTTATGGTTCACCAAGCATTTCCTTGTTATTTCCTTACTTGATCACCAAGTAAGGAGATGGAAGGAAAGGAGAGCAGGAGAGAGGGAAGGGATATTTACTGAACACCTACTCTATACCAAAGACCTCAGTAATGTACATCTATTTGTTGGCCGCATTCTGAAAACCACATGGAGTATATGTTTTCATTTACATTTTATAGATGAAGATCAGAAAGATTAACTCTATTGGCAATGACATATAGGTAATAACTGGCAGAGCTGGGACTGAACTCCAAGTCTTATACCAAAAGCAGGAGTGTTTCCCCTCCTTTCAAATAATTATCAATATTGACTTTTGAACAATTCTAAGACTATAGTCATTCTATTTTGTGGTTTAAACCCTCTTTTTATATAGTGGCAAAGCTTTATGAAATATCCTTTAGCATCTACTCTTTGAAGTACTATTTTTTTTTGGCAAAATAAAACATTGAGAAGCCCAATTCAGCCTTCCATATTTTTAATTCCACAGGTCTTTGAAATACAGAACTCTGCAAATGAGTATGTTCTGGTTCTCATACATTGATCTAGTGCAGGCTTGAGAAGTATAATCATAGACTAGAATCCTCTACATCTGTAGACAAATGAGATAGGGAAGAGGAATCAAATTCTCTTTGGTTCATGAGTAACATATGAATGATTCATAAATGGATAAGCAAAGAAAAACTCTTTATATTTTGACCCTTTACTATTGGCCCAGTTACTGTCTGCACGAGAGAGGGGGACTGAGAATGCTATATCAAGGAGTTGTCAAATGCCCTTTTCATCTTTTCTTGCTTAGCCCAGTGGATCTCAAACTATGTTTTTTAGACCTCAGGAGTCTGTTGAAGCACTCAAGAGCCATTAAGAGGCAAAGGGAGAGTCATCTTCAACCATACCAGAAATATTTTAACTACTTTACATATGGAGGTTTCATTTTATGATTTTTTAAAGAAGTTTGTACTCTAAAATCACAGACACATATCCATATATGAGTATACATATATTAACTACCAACTTAGCCTAATGTTTATCAGTTTGAGGTTCTTTTATGCTAAAAATAAATAAATAAAATCTGCAAATCTAACAATAAGGTTTGGGATGCTATTTTTTTATTTTTAATATTATCAAACTATTAACAGTCAATTTTAGCAAAAGAAATTAACTTCAATTTTTTAAAAAGAGGATACTTATGATTAAATGTTGGTTAACTATTCTGATTTAAAGAAAGTAAGTATATGATTACTATCTTAGAGTGCTCAGAACATCAATTATATAGGTCTTTGATAACCAAAAGAATAAAGGAATTAATTAACACTTTAAGTTTAAAAAAAAGTTAGCTTAAAAGGCCAGAATGATTCAAAGTATGGAACCTATAATGAAAGAAAGACTTTTTAAAAAGTTGGATTTTCTCCATCAGACTCTTTTCCTTTTTGATCAAGCTTATTTTTCACTTCCTCTTTTGATCTTCATTAAACTCTTCAAGTTACCGAGAGCCTGTAAGACTGTTGGGTGTAAAAACTGAATTCCAGAGTCTTCTGACTAGGTCCTAGGGTAACATATGGCAGAGCCAGGAATACTGGACCTGAACCCTAGCCACTAACACCCCCTGTCTAAGGACTGATAGAAATCTTCCCATTTGGAGAAGTAATCAAACATCTAACAGTACTATTTGGCTAGAAGATGGAATTAAAGGTTAATATTAAAAAATTCACATTAACATTGCCAACAGTAACTATACTCCTTATCAGAAATTTAATATGAGTATCACAGGCCATATAGGAAGAATAATGTTGCAATAATTACATTAGGATTTTCCACCATCTGGTTTTCTCTTCCTCTAGCAACAAAAGAATAAACCTTTTCCACCATGAGCCAGTTAAATGCCATTGAAGAGCTTGCTCTCTGAACTTGATTTCTATAAATGACAGTATGATTTGAGAGGCTTAAAAGCATTTTTAAAGTGTTTACCTTTAAGAGAAGGAAAAAGAAACTCATGTTTTTGAACTTCCTAGCATGTGCCTCTCTGATTTAATCTTCGTGAACTGCATTATGGAGGGAGAGATTATGAAGTTTTAAATTTAAGGTTATTTTTCTGTTATTGTTATTGTGGTGGTTGTTGTTTTAGTACAGTTGACCAGCTGTGCTGTTCCAAAGTAGCCATTGACTGAGGAGGCCTTTTGATTTCTGAAAGAGTAACACTCCCTCCCACTGCTACCTCCCCTATTCACTGGAATGGGACTTCTTCATTTACCGTTTCATCGATCCTTGCAACCATGTGATGACACAGATAGTGTCAAAATTGCTCTTTCCTGGGAGGTGGGCAATCATTGAAGGTTAAATGGGCCTAGAGCAGGGAGTCAAGCGAAATTAAGAACACATCTGGAACCAAGGAAATAAAAATGAGTCAAGCAGAAATCAGAAACAAGGGGAGTGGGACAGGATGCTGAAAATAGTGACATCAGGGTCTTAGTGACATATAGAGTAAAATGAATATAATTAAAACTTAAATAGATAATCTATTACGGTAGCTTCACAATCACTCTATCCTCAGTGCTCACTTCCAGACCTTTGCCATCATGCTATCCTTTACTCTTTTCCTTTTGAATATATGATATTGAAAAGTAGGATTGGTTTATCTAGATGTGGCTGTGGGTCAGAAGCAGAAAATGCCAACTCCTGGCATTGTATTTCTCCAAGGATCAGAGAAAAAGTAAGGGTTTCTGTTGCATTAACTTCTTGTTAATGTTTTTCAGCAGAAAGTTCAATGATTTATTTTCTAAAGTCATGAAATAGTGTGAAACTCTTGGCTACTTCCTGCTGTTACCATATGTCTCCATTAAATCAGTTGCATTTTACTCTTAAATATGTGGTCAGTACTGAAAAATACACATCAGGGAGCTATAGGATGATGGAGTTAGCATTTCCCAGGCAAAACTTTTATAATGCAAGCACTAGCGTTGTCCTTTCTGCCGTAAAAGATGTGTCTCCAATACCCTCTGGAAAAGGGAATTCCCAGAGCATAGCCTGGCCTTATTGTACCTTCAGCTTGGATAGCTGTATATACTCCCAGTTCCCTGGTTTGGTTTTTTCATCTTGTAAATTGTACAGCTTCACATATTTGTTGAATGTCCATGGCTTTTGCCTCTATTCTACTTCCTTCATTGAAAACTGGTTCCACCGAGAGGAAAGATGATCCTTGGTCCAGGAAAAATGATAGTGGGTTTCACATTAATTATGGTTGGTTTTCTTCTTCAATAGATAAACAAATACCTTGCCACCACCTGGATTTCTTCTCAAACACTACCTGTCTCATTTACATAAAAAATTCCTGTTCCTCTCTTTTATAAGACTGTGACCGAATTCCACATGAAATAATAATTCTAGCTTATCATACCTAAAGTCTAGTCACTCTTTCTGCTATGGGATTTCATGACACAGGTTTCTATACCAAACATTTTAGAATGCACTGAAACTTTACTCCCTATTGTTTTTGCTGTAGTAGGCACTGGTCTCTACAGTTAGCTTTTTTATATTTCTTAGTAAGAGGAACATTGGAGAAGCCATATTATCTTAAGAACAGGGGACTGGGTCATAGATAGAGAAGCTAGTTGAACCTCCATTATTACACATGTCAAAAATGAGGGACAGAGAAATTAAGTGACTTCTTCAAGGAGAAATATATTTGGGCCTATAACCCATATTTCTTAATGAGTCCTTTACCCATTATAGTTTTTTAATCCATTATTTCACAGTTACTCTGCAGAATATATCTGTAAAAGTCAATGCTTTCATGTAGAACAGTTTGACAGTGTTGAGAGAGTGGAAGCCACAAAATACATTTTTTGAAGAGATTTAAACACTTCTAAAGATCAGATGCCTCTGCCTCATCCACTCCAAAAGCATAACATAATCCTATGAATTCTCTTTAAGAAATAAAAGAATCTTCTGTTGCTGTTTAGCAAGAAGGGATCACATTGAGCATGGAACCAACCCTCACTCCCCAACTCTCTAGACCCAGTGTCAGGCTTCTGGGAAAATCACCTTAAGCCCAATACCAATTTTGGGGGCAGAATTCCACATGCTACCTGTGAATTGAAAGCTGTTCCTCTCAACTAAAAAAACTGAGATAAAAACTTTTCTTCTAGTCTAAGTGGCTTAGAATATTCCCTCTTCCATCCCAGAGGCACCAAGATGATGGAAACTTGTGAACAGGAATAAGCATTTGGTTTTCTTAGCCCCAGGCATGGATTAAAATTTTGTAGGTCACTATTAGCAAGATTGTGACTATAAATGTCTAACCTTGACCTATATTGGAACATGAATCTTTCAACATTTAAGCCACTTCATTTTTCTCCTTAGAATGATCATGTCACTTTCACTTAGGTTAGAGGAATTTTTATGATTTTTCCAGGAAATGTAGGCAATCCATGATCAATACCATAAGAAAAGAGCCATTGAGAAACAGTAATTAACAAAGAATAAAGGGTTTGTACTAGCACCAAGAATTCAACAAAAAAGCCAAGAAAGTTTCACTCATCTTAAAGAAGTAGACAATTCTCAAGGTTTTGTATGCTTTTTAGTTACTTCCCCCTTTCTGATAGCTCCCCTTCATCAGAGTGATACTCCTGCGGAAATCTTGACACAGCTACTATGACTAATTCTATAGTTATTCTCAAATAATGCCAATTGTCTATTTAACCATTACTATGGCTTAATTCTTAACTGATTGACAACCAAAGAAAAGTCATTGGTCACAAAAATACACACTAAAAGTGCAGAACAATAATCTGATGTACTGTGCCTTTTGGTGGCTTAGATTTACAGTTTATTTTTCTTTCCTTTTGTTGATTAAATGGCTATGAATGCAGATAGCTTTCAGTTGTCCTTGTGTTTCTTGCCTGAAAGAACCCTTTAAGTGCTCTTGAAATGGTTAGAAGAGCAGCAGAAACAACTGGATCTTTTCAACCCTGATCACAACCATCCTGAGATTTTGATGAGTAAAAAGCATTGAACAGATTTTAAGTCAATAGTGGCCCTCCAAAAATCTAAAGTTCTTTCAGAGTACAAACTATGTCACTTGTACTCTCCTGGCATGGTTTTGCTCATTTGCAGGAAAACCATATTTTGCACCACATCCTCACATATTGATATGTTGAGGAAATAAACAGCAAACATCACTTCCCATCCATCTGCTAAGCTTGTTAGAAAGATGAACACCCAATGTTCAGATGTTTTTCACTCAGGTTTGAAACTTCATGCTCAGCATAATTTGCTTTTACTTTTCAAGACACATTTTAATATGATAAAAGGAAATTCTACTCCTTTGCTGAAAACAAATCATACCAATAAGCAGAAAGGCCATCCATGTTGGACGTTGTAAGATACATCTACAACTGGGTTCCTGTTAAGGTTCTAGAAACATAAGCACCAATTTGGACAAAAGACAATTTTCTCCATTGTTTTACAAGCAAGTTCAGCAGTTATTGTTCATATAGGAATAATGTACTTTGATTTCAAAGTACCAGATAAAATACTAAAAATGAGGGGAAAGTACTTAATCTATCATTTCTAACAAACTGTTTTCTAAAGATCTTCACACTCAGGCATCAGTACCCAGAATTACACAAGCTCTTCTTGGGTTGCAAATATTTTTATAAGCATGAAGCAAAGCAATAAAAGTCAATTGAACAAGCAAAAATATGGCACTCACAGTGCCCTCTGGAAACTGAGCCAAATGCTCTTTTGTAAAAAGCAATAAGAATGAGTGGTACAAGCATCCATAGATTTGTCCCTCCCAATATTTTTGCTTTTTCTTTTATATGGAATTAATTACAGCTCTTAGGGGATGTTTGCTTCTCTCCTGTTTTCGATTACTCTTCACATTATAAAGGGTAGAAGGGGTGATTTTGTAAATTATATGTCAGTGGGACACAAAATAGCAATGAAGCAGATGCACAACAAATACTTTCTAAGTTATACCTAACACAAACCCTTGGGGTCCTATGCAGCATAATCCTATATAATAAAAGCCCAGTGACTGGACAACAGAATGACCAGAACAACTGCTCAACCAGTCACTATGATGTACACTGACCACCAAGAGAAAGTCACTCAATGCAGGAGCTTCCCCCTAGTGGTCAGTGCACTCCCATAGTGGGAGCGCCACTCAGCTGATGGGGATGAGTGGTGTTCCCACAGTGGGCCAATCCCTGCAGTCCACACCCCCAACTAGTGCATGAATCCCATGCACCGGTCCTCTAGTATTTTTATATCAGTGTTGGTTTTCTTTGTGTGGCTAGTAAATAAAGATAGTATAGATCTTTTAACTTATCATAATGACATGAAGAAGCTAAGTTTAATGAGTACAATCTCACCTGCTATTTTATAAAATTCAATACATCAAACTTAATCAAGGGGCAATAGCTCCTGGGAAGGCCATAATGACCCTACAGGAGCCATAGTGAAATTCTAATGAAGAAGCAGGGAATAAGAAAATGCAGAGTTCTGAATAAGAAATGATTTCAAAACCTGTGTACTGTCCAGTTCTTCTCTAACTATGCTATGTGCTAAGATCACTTGAGAACCTTGTTATAATGTGAATTCTGATCAGTAGGGCTGAGGTGGCGTTACCATTCTGCATTTCTGACCGCTCATGTATGATGCTGACACTGTGACTCTATGGACTACATTTAGAGTATCAAGTTTCTCATAGCACATCCCCCAGGAACAAAGAAATTCAAAACATGAAACTATTTAACAATGATTATTTTTGAAATAATTGCTATGACTTATACCTAATACATAAGTATTAGCACTGTGAGAAAACAGGTGACATATTAAAAAAAATAGATAGGTATGTTTTTGTGCAAATAAACTTATAAGTCAAAAAACATTTATTATGAACTTGTAATAAAGGATTAAAAAGATATATAGTCCCTATTATCAAGTCTTGTACCCTACTTTCTCAAGTCTTACCTTTCCTCAAATATGGTCTACCTATCTAGGGAGAATCCCTTTTATCTAGTTACTGGACTTAATGTATCCTGCCTGTTCTGAGATCTTGTTCTGCCATTATCCCTCACTTTCCTGTATCATTGTTCTCTCCTCTCAGCATCTTCCCTTGGTGGCTATTTACTCTCCCTAAAGTGAGCTCATTTACTATCTACTGCCATGACTTCAAGGCCAGTGGTCCCTGTTTTGCAACTAAGGCAGAGACTTCTCCCCTAAGATAAAGTCGTTCTTTCTACTTGCCCCCTGGACATCTCCCAGCATGTGCAATTTAGCTAAACTTTCTTCCACTCCTCTTTCTCTGTTATCCAGAATCCTGTCTTTCCTCTGCATCACACAGCTACAGCTCTGTTTCCAGCTGGCCTCGGTCTTTCGACTCTGTCCATAATCCAAGTCAGTATCAGAATTCTCATCCTAGTAAATAAATCTTTCTTATAAATAACAGCACTCTGAAAGCTAAATGTACAAATTTCTTAGCTCCACATAGCATATAAGAACCCCAACAAGCTGGACTCATACTATTACTTTCTTCTTCCCCACCTTCCAAACCACATGCACACAAAATATGCTTAAGCTCCTCTACTCAATTCACCAGTTACCATGGACATTATGTCCTCTTAGGACTACTTCTGCATATAATGCTCTGTCTGCCTGGTATATTGCCCCACCTTCTCTGCCTAGAAAATTTCAATCTATCTTTAAGATCCATCCTAATCTCCGTGAAGCCTTCTCTAGAATTAGTCATCCTTCTCTCTAAGAATCCTCCAGCACTCACTTCATACTTCCCCGATGGCACACAGCACATCAGAGAGTGGTACTGGCATCTTTTTCTTCACTAACATAAGCACTCCCAGTTGAGATCAGACACAATGCCCTCCTCTTACTTGTGTTACCATAGTGCCTGGACCAAAGCAAATACTCAGGAAATGTTTATTACATGGCTGAATGGACATAAAACAGAAACTAATAATGCAAAAATTCAGTTGAAAAATGACCTGTACACATTAAAAGGCTTATAGGCATACAAAGCAAGGAGTGTTTACTGTGTAAAATTAAATGCTAAAATGCATGCAGTATGACCTTCAGAGTAGACATTCAAGGCCAACTTTGTGCAGAAAAAAGAAATATGAGATGGGCCTTGAAGGAAGTATCACTCTACACAGGTGTAGGAGGTGACATTACCTGTAAAGCCATAGGGTTAGGGCAGATAGGTAATTATATGCTGCATGTAATGAGGTACTATCCTGAGTGGGGCACACAATATTTTTTTAAAGATAAATAGATAAAGTTCATTAAGGAGCACAAGGGAAAGAGACTAGGTATCAAACTACAGAGGAAATTGCCCTGGCTGTGGTAGGGATAGGACCATGGGTAGCACACCACACTCTCACGTGGCATCACATCACACTTATTATCAGGACTTGTTACTAATTTTTTAAAATATATTTTATTGATTTTTTACAGAGAAGAAGGGACAGGAATAGAGAGTTAGAAACATCAATGAGAGAGAAATATCAATCAGCTGCCTCCTGCACACTTCCCCTTGGGGATGTGCCTGCAACCAAGGTACATGCCCTTGACCGGAACTGAACCTGGGACCCCTCAGTCCGCAGCCTGATGCTCTATCCACTGAGCCAAACCAGTCAGGACTTGTTGCTAATATTTTTATTATCACTCTTGGAATAATACAAATCCATTCTTTCTGGTTCTGCTTCTACATATCTGCAATCATAAACTCTTTGTAATCAACTTCTTAATAGTTGAAACTCATTTGAAGTTACTCTCAGCTTTGCTTTCTCAGAACAGATGAGTCATTTTGAGAAAGGAAAGCAGAGAATAACTTCAAATCTCTTTATTGGACTTTTTCTCCTTTTCTCTTCTTCAATTTCTCATTCCTCCTCCTAGACCATGGAGGCACTATGGAGATCTGAGCAGAGAGGGGGAACACAGACTCAGATGCTGCATTCCCAGCCACTTGGTTGACTGCGCTGGCAACTAAGACTAATGATGGGAAGAGAGACTCTGGCCCTGGCCCTGCCCCACCTCCACCGCAATGCCCAGAAGGCCTCCTGGTCCTAGGACTCTCCACATGAGTCACACCACACCATTGGATTAAAGCAACGAAAGCAGCTTCCACATTGCTAATGATACAGGAGAAGAAAAAGAGAGCAAGCCATTATCAATTGCTGCTTCATTCCTGATCATTTATTTCCCTGCTTAGTGGCATCAGAAAGTAAGCCAGGCACATGAAAAGTCAACATTATTGCATAAATAATTATAACACTTGGTGTAAAGGGCATCCAGATGAAATTAAAAGTCTACGTTCAGATTATTCTATCCCTCTCTCTCCCTTTAATAACTTTGTTATGTAGAGGCTGGAACACTGCCATTTCAAAACTGAGGAGATTTCCTCTCAAAGAAGATTGAATTCGTCTTTGGGGCAGACTGTTCCTTTGCTTTGGGATAATTGCCTTGAATGGACCCCTTTGTTGACAGGAATGTAAAGGAAGTCCACACCCATTGTTCTTGGTGAAGTAAACTGAGGGCAGGTGTTTTCAACTGAGAAAGTAAGTGCACTACTTGGTAATATAAACTGTGGGGTACAGGTTTATAGCCAAACTAGGGGCCCGGTGCACGAAATTCGTGCAGGGGGGGCGAAGAGTGGGGGTCCCTCAGCCCAGCCTGCCCCCTCTCACAGTCTGGAACCCCTCAGTGGATGTCCTATGATGGCCCCAGTCTGTCAGGCGCCTTTTGTGCGCGCGCGCGTGTGTGTGTGTGTGTGTGTGTGTGTGTGTCGCCACTGGGGACCTGCCCCTAGCCGCATCTGAGGCTCAGAGCAGTCCTCCTGTGTGTGTCTACCTGCTGGGGGCCTGCCCCCAGGCACACCGTGGAGGCTTGGAGCAGGCACCCCTCTATGTTGATCTCTCAGACTCTTGCCCTCCCCTGCATGTTGTTCTCTTTTTTTGAGCTGTGGCCAGGGCTGGGTGCTGCCTGCCTCCCAAGCTTGCCTACTGCCCATCTTCCTCCAGCCACCAGAAAGCAGGGAAAACCCCACCTCATGGTCAGGCCAGCCTTTTCCTGTTCCCTGATCCCCGGAAGGGACCTGGGGAGCCGCCAAGCAGGCCCCCAGCCCCCAAGAGCTTGTTTTCCCGCTCCCCAGTGCCCCCTCAAAGGGCCTGGGGAGACGCCAAGCAGGCCGCTGACTCTTTCCCACTCACTGGTCCCCTGCTGCCTTCCTTTCCGACTCCCCGGTGTCGCCAAGGGGACTGGGGAGCTGCCAAGCAGGACCCTGGCCACTTCAGCCTTGCTTTCCTGCTCCCCGGTGCCCCGCAAAGGGCCTGGGCAGCCGCCAAGCAGGCCAAGATGCCCCCGCTACCTCTTTCCCACTCACTGGTACCCTCTGCCTTGCTTTCCCACTCCCCGGTGCCTCGCAAAGGGCAAAGGGCCTGGGCAGCCGCCAAGCAGGCCGAGATGCCCCTGCTGCCTTTTTCCCACTCCCTGGAGCCCCGCAAAGGGCCTGGGCAGCCGCCAAGCAGGCCGCCAACCCTGCCGCCTCTTTCCCACTCATGGGTCCTGGGTCCTGTGCTGTTCCGCCCTGCAGCCGCTCTGTGCACTCGGGAGGTCCCTCAACCCGGCCTGTGCCCTCTCACAGTCTGGGACCTCTCTGGGGTTGTCCACCTTCTGGGGTGCCTGACCAGCCTGGGTGAGGGGCTGATGGCTGTCTCCAGGCTGGCCAAGCCCCCCAGAAACATTCCTCACCCCATTGGGTTGTGGCCAGAGTGGGTGACGGGCTGATTGGTGCTTTCAGGCTTTAAGGCTGCCCAATGACCCAATGTCCCAGCAAGGCTGGCTGGACGCAGGTTCTGGGGTTTGTTTATCTTCCATAATTAATACACTGTTCTTTTAAGCCGGTCTAACGGAGCCTCCTCTCTGCCTCACATTGCGGTGTCTATAATGAGACAATGTTACTCTTAGGCCTGCTGTTTCCTTCAGCTCCCGAGGATTCTATGATTGTTATTATGTTGCAAACATGTGTTTTGCTTGAGGATGAGTGGAGCGGAGCTGGCGGGCTGCAGTTTCACTTTCACTCCTGCTGCAATGGGAGCTGCCGTTTACTCAGGTCCATGAGTGGCAGCCGCCATGTTGGCTGGGCTAATTTGCATACAGCCGCTCTGATTGGCTGGTGGGCGTGGCTTACCCCGTCCCGGAGAAACAGTTAATTTTAATATTACGCTTTTATTAGTTAAGATTCTTTATATTTGTTTCTTTCAGGGCAATGTGGTTGTTTTTTACTACCCTGTTTGATAGAGACAAACTTCTGCATGTTCTTGTGGAGTATGTGCGTGTGTGTGTGTGCATGCATGTGAATGTGTGTGACTGTGTGTGTGGTATGTGTACATTTTTCTGATTATTCAAAGTAGATGGATTGGAGACGCTGAGAGAAAGGTCACGCTAGCCTGATCTTCACCTCAGGATGGATGAGAGTGTGTAAAAAGAAACTGGAAAGTCTCAGAAACTAGGACTGGGCCATTGACTTCTTATATGTAAAATTATTTAAGACTAAACTTCCAAAGAACAACTGTGTAACCTATTGATTTCCAAGTCATTTATTGTCATTCTTCTGTTGGAATTAGAGGACCTGTCCACACACTCTGGAAGTCAGAGACTTGACTTTCTTCCCAAGAAAGCAGATATTCTCTTTGTCAGTCATCCTGGAATGGGACTAGGAGGTGAGCCTTAGTCTGAAAGGACTGGTTTCTTTGGGATGACTGCAGACGTGAACTCCAAGGCCTAAAGAGCTCTGAGCATTCTAGGAGGAATGAAGGGGGAGAGGCTGAGCAGGAGGGCAGTAGAGCAGCAGGAGACAGATTTTTGAGGATAGCCCTGGCCAGTGGGCTTTGAGGGAAATTTCGTCTAGTCCCAGCTATATGCCAATATCTAGAATATATTTTCCTTTCATTGCTACATGGCTATAGGAAAGCCTTGTAAAAAAATTCCAGCTTCTTATCAGCTACCCTTCCGGGGAATTGGAAGAAGGATCCTAGAAAATGCTGAGAAAGAGGGAGAAGGAAGGAGCAGTGCTCCTCTCCCTGGCCAGGGCCCTTGTTCAGGTCAGTAATATCCTTGGCAAAGGCCAGTTACCTCACACTGTGAACGTGTCTACCTGTACATTATGGCTTCTTGACAAGGAAGCCAGATAGAAGGGAGGAAAGTACTGAAGACTCTTATAAATACCTGGAGAGCAGCTAGAGGCGTCTAAATTCCTTTATGGGCAGGTAGGGGCAAAGTCATTATAATTTCCATATTAATGAAATTGTGACCTAGTTTTAGACACACAGGCCAATGAGGAAGAGGCATACAAGGAATTTAGAGGGTTTAATTGCTATTTTTTCTGGTTATAAAATTGATGTATACTCACTGCTGAGAAATTAGAAATTAGAAAATAAAGATATCAAAAATAAAATTAAAATAACCCACAACTCTACCAAGAGATAATCATAGTTACTGCTAGGCAGTTTTGTAATCTGCTTCCCTGATCAACAATTAATCTCCAGTTAAAAGAAATCCAAAACTATTTTCAAAAAAAACAAAAACCATACTCATAGATACTCCTTTGATTCACTTCTGTGCCAAGGTGAGAGGGTCTTTTATTTAAGTAAGCATCATAGTAAGGCTTCTCAATTTTCAAACGAGGTGTCAATCAACCCCACCTGGGTTCTACTTTATACTTAACAGCAATATAGAAAGACTGCATTCCAGGTATTTGTGAAAGAAAGTGTGAGCTTGAAGTCACTATCCCCCAATATTTTTCAAAAACCTCACTTAGAGAAAAATCATTGACCAAGGATGTTCCAAAGCAAGTGAAATTCAATAATTACTCTTTATAGTCCAAAGTCCATCCTCATACACCCACAGAACCATATGCATAAACGTATCCTATTTTCTCATTTGTCTTGACTTGGTGACATTAACATTTTCTCAAATAATGTATTTTTTAAAACTTTATAACACCAACTAGCATAGCTGCATGATAGCTATTTTGGGAATACCTCATAATTTATTTGGATATTTAATTTCAGTTTTTCATTATTATATCTGAAACAGCAAAGAGCATCTTTGTACGCAAGTCTTTTATCAACACAATTAGAGAATGGAGCACAGAAAAACATAAGCGATGAGTTGCTATAGTGAAGAGGCCAAGGCCGTATGGGAAGTGAAGCCCTCATCAAAGGGCAGAGAGTTGCGAGAGGGAAAAGAAAGATGAGAAAGAGGAGCAAAACTTGCCTTTTCTCAGCTTCACCTAAGGGTAAAGTGTCCCTCAGTTTATGAGGTACTGAAATACCTACCAACACTGTCACCTTTTTCTATAAATTCTCTATTATTTAGCATGGTCAGGAAATGTATGTTTATTTTGATTCATTATACATTCTGGTTAATAGAGAATTGGAACATATGCTATACACCAATGACTAATCTCCCAAGGATTAGAATAAAGTTTAGTAAAGCTAAGGTGAATAAAATTTACATTTTTGTCAGTAATTCTAAGGATTGGTCAGAATCTGCCCATTAATTCACTCATTTCTCAAATATTTATTAAAAATCTATAATTACGTAGGGCACTATGTTAGGTGCTATTGCATCCATGATCTATTGTCTATTAATTTTAATTAGTATATATTTTAATCTATCTGACTTTGCACTAAGGGTAAAAGTCAGAATTTATAGGGAATCAGGCTATTAATAATTGTTTTTAAAAAATTAAAGACACTACGTTCTAAAGTTGCCAAATCTGTTATCTGCATGGATTTCATGTTATATTATTTTAAAAATTCATCCTCAGGGGGTGGAGGGGAAAGGATCAATAGGACTTGTATGCATGCATATAAAGGTAGAGCATGTGCTGGAGGTAGGAGTGGCCAGAAAGAGGTCAATGGGGGGGGGGGGGGAGAAGACATATGTAATACTTTAAACAATAAAAATTTTTTAAAAAATCATCCTCCCTCAAAGTTCCTAAATATTATAAAAGAGTCTACATTCAAGTAAAATTCTGTGGCAGATTTACTATTTTTAATGGTAGTAAGAGATAAAAACTATCACATCTCTTTATTTTCTATAAACAACATAATTTGATTTCCCCTCCTGCCTGGGTGGACGGAAATTCAACTTCAGTCATTCTGAGGGTCCCTAAAGTTGAGCCAAGGTTCAAGATCTTTCAGACTTTGAGACTTTATCAAGTTTCTTGGGGTCGTTGCGAACTGTGCAAAGTTGTTGGTGCCAGACATCCTGTGTTCCAGCTGCACAGTCTCTCTCGGTCCACCACTTCAAGGTGTACCTGGGTCTTGAAATACTGAGCAAGACCAGCACTCCAGGCCTCCATTCTACCCCACAGATAGGCTCTGACCTTTTGCTCTGCGCTTGTGCTTCCACTTCAGGATACAGCCTGGCAATGAGATACGTGGCCCCGGGTCCCAGGATCTCAAGATCTGCTCTCCCCTCTACTACCCCAGAGGGAATCCTTTGGAGTCTCAGATCTCTACATGTTCCCTCAAAAGCAAGTCAACCCACCTCAATGGAACTCACTGTGCACTTGCTAAGTACCAGCATAGTTCTAAAAGCTATGCATGCATCGTTTCATTGAACATCACTCAATCTTTTTTCCCCAAAGGAGAAAATTTACTTTGAAAGTCACAAAGATAGAAAGAGGTCAGTCAGCTGAGCTGTGTGGGCCCTTGGAGCTTAGGAGAAAGAAAGGCAAAGGTAACGCACTGGGGGAAGGAGAGAGGAAAGACATGGGTGTGTGGACCTTGGGAAGAGAAAAGGTGTGGGGCAAGGCTTGAGCATGCCAGAGAGAGAGAGAGAGAGAGAGAGAGAGAGAGAGAGAGAGAGAGAGAGAGAGAGAGAATAAATTTGCCTCATTGAATCTTAATTACAACCCTGTCAATTAGGCCTTATCCCTAACTTACAGATAAGGGAACGGAAGCTCAGAGAGTTTAGGTAACTTGTCTAAGATCACACAGTCAGTGAACCAGCACTGCAATAGTCATTCCTATTACTCTCTATCTAACATTTCTGAACCTTATAATAACTATTCTTATCCTTTTGAAAACACCGAAAAATTGAGACACCTAATTGAGACACCAAGAACGTAAGTGACTGATACTAGGGCACACAATCCAATATTCCCCTGGTACAACATTTTTTAAAAAATCATAGTATTTAGGCTTATGAGCACATAAAATTTAAATGAGACATCATCATAGTAGTGGCAAGAGTATAAACTTGGCCAGACTTGTCAAGAGAATAAGGACTTAGCAAAAGACCTAAAATTACTACTGTGAATATATGTATATTTAAATAAATATATATTTAAATAAATATCTATGTTGTTGTTGTTGTTATTATTATTATTATTGTTATTATTATTACTAGGGGCCCGGTGCACGAAATTCATGCATGGGTAGGTGCGGGACGGGGAGGGCAAGTAGGGGGTCCCTCAGCCCGACCTGCACCCTCTCCAATTCAGGAGCCCTCAGGAGATGTGCTGCTGATGGCTTGGGCCTACTCCATGGGTTCTCTGCTCTCTGTTGGGCCTGTCTGCTCCACACCACGGGGATGGGCAAGCAGGCCCTGCTGGGTGCTGCCCGCAGGCCAATTGCCTGCTCCCTGGTCACCACACTTGCCTGCTCTTTGGTGGATGCAGCCACCGCCCAGCAGTCTGTGTTGGGTACTGCCTGTGGGTCCCCATTGCTTGCTCCATGGTCGCCCTGCTTGCCTGCTCCCCGATCACTGCTGCCACCACCCAGCAGGCCCTGCTGGGTGCTGCCTGTGGGTCCTGATTACTTGCTCCCCCTTCGCCACAGCCACAGCTCAGCAGACCCTGCTGTGTGCTGCCTGCGACATGCTTGTCTGCTAGGGGGTCACCACAGCAACCTCCCAGAGATTCCTTGCTCCCCCATGGTGGTACAGCAGGCCTTGCTGGGGGCTGCCTGCAGTCCAATTGCCTGCTCTCTGGTCACTCCACTTCCCTGCTCCCTACTCGCTGCTGCCACTGCCCAGCAGGCCCTGCTGTGTGCTGCCTGCTGCCCCCACTTGTCTGCTTGGGTGTCATCATGGTGACCTCCCAGCAGGCCCTGCTGGGTGCTGCCTGCGGGACCCCATCACTTGTTCCCCCCATTGCCATAGCCACCACTCTGCAGGCCCCATTGGGTGCTGCCTGCAGCCCCCACTTATCTGCTTGGGGGTCATCATGGCAACTTCCCAGTAGGCCCTGCTGTGTGCTGCCTCCAGGGTCCCAATCGTTGGCTCTGCCTCCTCCACAGCCAGAGCCCAGCTGTGCTGGGTGCTGCCTGTGGTCTGATTGCCTCCTGGGCTCCCGTTGCCAGGGTAACACCGCCAGCATCCTGTCCCACCTCTATGGCCGTTGCCATTTTTGTCCCACAGTGATGGTTAATTTGCATATTACTCTTTTATTAGAGAGGGCAATTATTAGGCAAATGTCTGCCTAATGGTTTCCATGGGCAAAATTCTGTGTTCAGTGCTCTGAGAAATGATTCCACCCCTTGTCTTCCCACAGCTTATCAGTCAGTGCATTCATTTTATACACAGGTGTACAAATAGACCAAGGAAGTGAATATAAACCTGGGAGGAGGATTGCTGAGAGTGCTGAGTGTAGGCTGAGCATGGACACTGACAGCCTCGAGTTTCCAAACCTGAGTATAGGAGCGTGGGCATCAAGGCAAACAGTGTGGGTGACCCCGCCTTTCTCCTCCTTCCAAGGGATGAGAATGCTAGAAGCTCAGCTGTTGCAGAATGTAAACCATACGGATTGCCCAGAGTTACTGACTTGCCTAAAGCCATAAAAACATTTTTTATGAGTTATTTTTCACTTCTTTTTCTGCCAGGATCAAGTATCAGCATTGTTATATTCAGAAACACGCCGCTTTTAACACAGTAAAGAAGAGCTAGCCCGACCGGGGTAGGCATAAAACAGTTGTCAGAGGCAGGAAGTCTCCCAGACTCCAGCCCCAAGCTACAGCAGAATAAATTTGAGACATTCAACAGATTTCTAATGCACTGGGATGCCTGAACTAGCCTTCCTATTTACTAGTAAAGAGACAAAGAATGTTGTTTTGACAGAGCCGAAAAGAGATTTCAAGCAGATTTGGAATACTCAGATGAGTTTTTCTGAACTGATCTAAAAATCTAAAAAAGAAATTTAATTACTGCTCAGAACCTTAAAACTCCTGCAGAAATTTCTTGTCCATCGCTGGCTTTCTTGAGCTCCTTCAGGCTATACCCAACGGTACCAGGGGCTTTGCACTACTGTAACAAATCATTATACTCCATCTGTCCCCCCACCATTTGTTGAATTCTTTACCAAATAGAAAAAATGTCAGGAGACTCCATTTGCCTGGTTTTAGGCTTTGACTGACTCCTACCCCATCAAGGGCCAGGATCACCATCTTCTTTGTCTTTGACTTTTCAGGAGACCCAGAGATTGAAATCCAATACTTTTGTCTGCATCTGCTGCTAAAAGCCTTTTTTCCCTGACCATGCCACAGCTCCCTCGAGGCTCATTAAGCACATTTACATTTGGCTCTTAAAATCCTAAATAGCCCATTTCACGCCTAGCAATGGTGTATTGATGAAAGAAGCACTCAGCTGATGGCCTGCAGGATGAGAGGGAAGTCTCTTTTGATTCTAGATCTCTCCCACAAAGGAATTGTACATGCTGTTAAGGACTTAAACAGAATCCTGCTAGCAGTAAACTATTGTTAGAAGGACACATGCACACAAATGCCATCCTTATGTACTGTCAGATGCACCCCTTCATGTGCAGAAAACATGGCAAGGGTATAAAATGTAGTGGAAATGCACAGAGGTGAGAGAGAAACAGAGGGGGGAGAGAGAGAGAGAGAGAGAGAGAGAGAGAGAGAGAGAGAGAGAGAGAGAGAG
>PVJC01001608.1:0-90781 GCA_004026665.1 Murina feae | reverse complement strand
GCCATGGAGCTAGAGCAAACAGGAGGCTTCTGTTGTACCAGCGATGGAATTGAAACTGCCTGCCTAGGCCAGCCGGGCCTCTGCTGAAGGCAACAGTTTCAGTTATAGAAGATAAATAAACTCCAGAAACCTGATTCCAGCCAGCCTCGCTGGGACGTTGGGTCAATGGGAGCTGTGGGCAGCCTGAAAACAGCCCTCAGCCCCTCACCCAGGCTGGCCAGGCACACCAGCAGGTGGACATCCCCCGAGGGGTCCCAGATTGTGAGAGGGCATAGGCCGGGCTGAGGGACCCCCCTGAGTGCACAAATTTTTTTGTGCACGGGGCCCCTAGTTGTTAATAATGTCAATGTCTAATTCAAAATACTATGAAAAATACCACTTAATGAAAATCAATAAAATGAAATCAAACTCTAAACCCAAATTGCAGTACAGTTGACAGTTGTTCACCACCTAGCGTTCAAGAATGGGGCACACATCTCTTTCTCTCTGTTTTCCCAGGCCTGGTTTAAACACAGGGCATGTAACAGGCATCCGATAAATGTTTAGTGAAATCTAGGAGTAAAACTGGCACCACAGGAGGTCTAAAATTGTGTAAATCTTAAGACTTGCAAGTGCCATTTGTAAGGTCTTTTTGGTTACAGATAGGGGATTCCACATTATAGAGGTTTTATCCTATTTCATAGTCATCCTGTGTAGAATAGGCAGTATTACCCCCATTTTAATGATGAGGAAGCTTAGATGAAATTAACTAACTATTCTCAAATATGCAGTAAATGTAGTAAAGTATCTATTCACAAAAAGAAAGTAACAGCAGAGTTGCACACTAAGTTTCAGAAGAGAGATTCAATTGCTGTTCTTAGTCTGCTCATGCTGCTATAACAAAATGCCATTGATTTGGTGACATAAAAACAACAGAAATTTGTTTCTCCTGTTTCTGGAGGCTGGGAGCTTCAAGATTAAGGTGGTGGCAGATTGGGTGTCTGGTGAGGACTTGCTTCCTGCTTCACAGATGGCTGACTTTCCCTGTGTGGGTGTCTGGTGAGAACTTGCTTCCTGCTTCACAGATGGCTGACTTTCCCTGTGTTCTCACAGGGCAGAGAGGGCAAGCAGCTTCTTCTACAAGGGCTCTGTCCTCACGACCCACTCACCTCTCGAAGGCTCCATTGACAAGTAGCATCACACTGAGATTTAAATTCCAGTATAACAGTTGGGCGAGCACACGGACGTTCAGTTTATGGCAAAGTCTATCCAGGTCGAAGCCAGGATACACCATGTTGCCCAGTACGTAGGGTTCCTTTTTTTCTGTAGGCATTGCACTACCATAGATAACTAGTTTTCTCCTCTGGCTTTTTTTATGCTATGAAATATTTGCTCTATGTTGCATGTAATAAGCCTTTAGACGTTTACTAGGAGGCTGGGGGTTGGAACATAAAATAATGCCATCTTTATACATAAAGCAAACATAGACAAGTTCAGAGTAAATAATACTGGGTAGGTGGCAGAATTAAATTATTTATTTAATCTTGTACGAGAGCCTTTCACTGTTGAGAAATTACTTCCTTTCTCCTATATTTGAATAAACCAAATTAGAACTAAACTCTTTTAGAATTATACATTTTCTCGGCCCTGAAGAGTGGACATGCATGTGAATAGCTGGGCCTGACAAAAGGTCAAGAACTATATTGTGTTTTGAGATACTGATTCCAAACACTAAAGTGTGCTTACTATTTCCCTGTCTCAAATCTATATATACGATAGGCCCAGTGCACGAAATTCGTGCACTCGGGGGATGGGGGGGTGGGTCCCTTAGCTTGGCCTGCGCCCTCTCACAGTCCAGAAGCCCTCAGGGATGTCCAACTGCCTTAGCGCTGCCAAGGAGGTGGGAGAGGCTCCTGCCAGTGCCACTGTACTCGTCAGCCATGAGCCCAGCTTCTGGCTGAGCAGTGCACCTCTTGTGGGAGTGCAATGACCACCAGGGGACAGCTCCTGTGTCAAGCATCTTCCCCCTAGTGGTCAGTGCACATCATAGTGACTGGTCATTCTGCTGTTCGATCAATTTGCATATTAGCCTTTTATTCTATAGAATAAGAGCTTAAGCGACCAGCCAACCACTCAGTAGCTATGATGCTCAATGACTACCAGGGGGCAGATGTTCAACACATAGACATGGAAACACGGAATAGACTGATGAATCATAAATGGGGTGGGGGCGGGAAGGTGGGAAGAGATTAAACAAAGATCTTATATCATACTAGAGGCCTCAGCCTGGCCTGTGGGGATCAGGCTGAAACCAGCTCACCGACATCCCCTGAGGGTTCCTGGTTTGAGAGAGGGTGCAGGCCTGGCCGAGGGACCCCACTGGTGCACAAATCAGTGCTTCAGGCCTCTAGTAAAAAACAAAATGTGAATGGGAAAAAGAGATAAAAGGACACCTCAATGCAAAGCCATTTGTAATATCAGGATTTAACATTCTCCTTTATTTTGAAATATTTAGTTCTTAAAACATAGGCTTAATACAGAAGTCCTAGAACTATATTATTAACATTATATTACAAAAAGTGATGCTTAATATGACACTATTATTTGTGTGCACAGAACTAGTGAAAATGATTCCATTAGTTGATCATATCTTTAAACATCTATGGAGAAAGCTAAAAAAACAACCCTATTTCTTCTTCAATATAACTTTGTGGATATTCCTACTTCTTTACATCATATTTAACTGAATAAGTTATGTGTGTTGATGAACTCTCATTTAACTCTCTGTAAGCCGATTAATGAATTAGATATCTATCAGGAAACATTTAATTAAAACATGATTATAAGCATTCCAACACTGTTACAGAGACACTAAGGAAGTCTTACAAATCTGCTTCTTGAATTATTTCTGGGATCCTAAAGTAAGAATCCTTCTTAAACATTTGAATTCCAGGTGCAGATTATGTAAATTTCAACTCCCCTTAATAGGGCATCAACAAGAGGTGACAGTCCTACATCATCTTTTCTTGCCACATTTATTGTCCTCCATGTTAAAGGCAGAGCTCGGGGTAGACAGGGCTCTTCCACAACATCTTTTCAAACCTCTTCCTCAAAGAAAATAGCAGAGAAACAGAGTCTGGTCTATATTGTTTCTTATGCACTGGGACAAATCTATTCTACATAATTATAAAAATTTCTTAAATCCTTATACCTCTCAAGAATATCCTGAAGTCTGACTTTGGGGAACAAAAATGGGCCTATCATACAGCATTGCTTAAAGACTATAACGCTTAAAATCTGCCTCGAGGTGCCTGTATGCCTCCACTTTGCAAACATTCAGCAGTTCCCCATTGATGAGACATTGGAAAGAGGGAAATGAAGATTAACTTCCTAATAATGACCTGGAGACTAATACATGCAGGAAGAGGCTTTGTAAATATTTTCTTCAGATATAAATATACTGGCATCTCCTGTTTACTAGATGAAAAAAAACAAAAACACGCACGTATTAAGTAATTATCAGGGTTTTCCTTCCCTCCTTTGCATTTCTCAAATTCAGGTAGCTACTGGCTTATTAGAGATTATACTAAGTATGGCTAGAGAAGTTAAAAATCAGTGTGGACATTTGTTAAAAACTTGTTGCTCTTCTGAAGCACTTCCAGAATCTGCTTTTTGATAAGGAATTGTTCTGAATGTGTCTTAAAAGACTAGCTAAACCTTAATCATTAATTTACCTTCAACATGTATGAGTGGGGAGGGAAATTGTTCAGAGTTCAATTGTTGAGGAGCATGGAACACCCCCAGTGACCTTGAAATATCGATAGCTTCAATTTAGATTTGTATCAGCCCTTCTGAAAATGAGTGAACTTCTTCAGTGAAATAAAATAATATAATAAAAATTAGTTCTATGTAATGAAGGCAGGGAGACTCCACAATGATCATTGGTTCTGCTAAAAAGTACCATTGAGCAATAATTCAGCTGCATGTGCTAGATCCAGAATACTTTTGTTCAAATCCTACTTTTGTCATCTAGTTGGCTCTATGCCCTTGATAACCTATTTTATTACTATGTCTCAATATATCATATGAATACTTAGTGTGAATTTCTCACATTTTTATGCTATTGTTCTATGCATTTTAATATAAGTTAAGTCACATAATTCACAAGACAGTGCTAAAATGTAGGACTTTACAGACCAGGAAACTCAAACTCTGAAGTTGTAAGTTAAGTGTGGGTGTCACATAACTGTTAAATGGAATAGTAGGGATTCCAACCCAAGCAGCTAGTGTGGGGGGCAGACAATGTGGTCTCTTGCCTTCTTTATTTACTACCTCTCAGGCTCTTGCTATGGATCAGACATAAAATGAATTCCTATAAGTTTATTTTCATTTTGAGTTGCTAATTTGTTTGTTACTTTTTTGTTTTATATTCCACATATAAGTTAAATCATGTGGATATTGTCCTTTTTCATCTCACTTAGTTCACTTAGCATAACATCCTCCAGTTCAACAATGCTATCAGAAATAACAATATTTCATCTTTTTAATGGCCAGGTAGTACTCCATTGGATGTATATGCCACATATTCCTTATCAGAGATGCAAACAACAGAATGATAATTATCAGAGGGGAAAAGGGTGAAGGGAGAGTGTAATGGGTAAAGGGGTCAAGTAACACTAGACTTTTGGTGATAAACATGCAATAGTGTATATAGATATCAAATTATAATATTGTATACCTGAAATGTATATATTATTAGCCATATTAAATTAATAAATGAAAAAATTAAAAAGATAGCTAGCATTTATTTTTAAAAAATAATGCCTAGTTGCCTTCTACAAGGCAGTTTTCTTTCTCTTTTTTTGTATTTTATTCAATTATACAATAAATAAATTGGAGATGTTATGAGCCATTCTATTCTATATTATATTACAAGTTGAAACAGTTTACACATTAACAGAATGAAAAAGTATAATAAAATGTCTAAAATACCAATAAAAAGTTAGCCATTTTCTTATTGACTGTACCTGATGTTGAAAATAAATAAGGGAGTCATGCTAATAAAAACCCCTAGTGTCCCTGACATAATTGTTAAGAAATATTCATGTATAAATGCTGAGACTTGAAAGAGAAAGGCTTATATAATGAAAAAGAGATGGGCTCTGGAATCAAAGTGCTTTAGGTTCCAATCATTTTTTTTTTTTTTACGTTTAAAAGGCATTTATTTATTTATTTATTTATTTATTTATAATATTTTTATTGACTTCAAGGAGGAAGGGAGAGGGAGAGAAATAGAAACATCAATGATGAGAGAGAATCATTGATCATCTTCATCCTGCATGCCCTGCACTGGGGACTGAGCCCACAACTCGGGCATGTGCCCTGACTGGGAATCAAACCGTGACCTCCTGATTCCTAGGTGGACACTCAACCACCGAGCCACACTGGCTGACCTAGGCTCCAATCTTAATTTACTAGTTGTGTAACCTGGGAAAATAGTATAATCTAAGTGAGACTTGGTTCCTCATCTGTAAAACTGGATTAACCTTTAAATTAAACTGATAGATCAAATGGACTAAGGTTTAGTATAGAAAATAAAGAGTATAGAATTGACATTGAATATATATTACAGTCACACACAAAAACATACTGCAATGCCATACATTTCAATAAACACAAAATGAACGATATGGTCCATGTGGCAAGAGTTAATTTGTAATAGGCCAATGAAAAACAAAACAAACAAACAAAAAAAAACGAAGAAAAAAGAAAAGAAAGAAGCTGGTATAGTGAAGCCCTACATATCTCTTCTTAAAATTCTTTCTGGCGTTTTCTTTGTTTTCTCTTTTCTCCCATCATTTTTCATCTTTCCAACATTTTAATCTTTTGTTTACATGTAGTTGGGAATCACAGATATGGATTAAGCTTTAAAACTAAAAAAAAATTAAACTGTGGAGTTGATTTGATTGCAGATCACACTGGCTGACTGAAAAGTTTGTTTACTCTTTGCAGTACTGACTGGTAACAAAATGCCCACTGCAAGCTAAGAGCTCTTAATTGTCTCTGGGAAACAATATCCCCCTTAATATGCCCAATTATGAAGGCATTTGGAGGAAAAACAATCCCAGGTAATCTGTTCTCAGTTCTGTGGCACCCACAGACAACATTATTTACTTTCTTGCCTAATTTGTCTTTGACCAAATTAATACATTTTTTAGGTGTTAACTTAACCACTAGAGGGGGCTATACGATGTCATCAATATATTTTTTCAAAGGATGCTAATAGTGAAAATGAAATCAATTAAATGTTTTATCTATAGTACTCAGGATCCAAAATGAAGGCACTGATAGTTTATATCAAATACTAAATGCACACAAAGTTAAACAATTACCGTATTTTCCAGCGTATAAGCCGATTTTTTAACCCAGGAAAATCTTCTCAAAAGTCGGGGGTCGTCAATGGAGCTGGACGGAACCGAAAGTGTCTCCAGTCGGCTCCTTTTTGTGTCGCATACGTTCTCTGTCTGGACTTTTTAACCCAGGAAAATCTTCTCAAAAGTTGGGGTTGTCTTATATGCCCAGTCGTTTTATACGCCGGAAAATACGGTACAATTTTTTTTTTTTTTATTGCTCTGTGTTTCCCAGTTCATCCAAAAGAGTCTCCCCAAGTACTATTTTATGGTTGCATAAGTGAGAGATTTCTGGGAAGAGGAACTATACAAGATAATATTACTTTTAATTTGGATATTCAGTGAAAAAATATACATCTATAAAAGAACAAGCGCTAATGAAAGGGGTCCTACAATGACTGTTAGCACGAAATAGATATCTACACTTCCTACTAGAGCAAACTCCTTTATGTGGTGTTACAAAAAATAAAAATAAAATAATTATTCGCTATCATTATGGACAACATCTATGAAAGAGGGGAGAGTTGGCAGAGAGAAAAACGCTTGGGGATGCATTCCACATGAACCTACTCCCTGTCTCCATCCATACTTTACACACTCTATCCTCTAACCTTTCCTTCCTCCCATCATGCAGGATGTTGTAGACATAAGTTTGGTGCTTTCTTTGCTACCAACATGTAGCACCACAAGGTATGTGATCAGGCAGACACATAACAGTTGTTTTCTGTTGCTCATAGAATGTGCCTCACCCTTTTCTCAGCTGAAGCTTAGACTCAATATTTGAAAAACCTGTGAAGAGAACCTACCTGTCACTCCATAGGCTCCTGCAGCAATGCATCCATCCAATTCTTTAAGCTGGCACAGGAGAAGAAATGGATATAGTTACATCTTTTGTCTGCTGGGCTATGAAAAATAGGAAAGAACGGGAAATAATTTCACACATGAATATAAATCTTTATTTTATTAAAAGAGATATTGTGTATTAACCAAAAATAGATTTGTAAGGCACCCTTAAAAAATGATCTCTACTGAAATTGTATTCTTACAATTAAGGGAAATAAAAAACAGCCTGTGCCAGGCATTCCTTATCTCACTAAAAAGAAATATATAATTTAAAATTTATTTTTTTCTGAGTTTTAAAACAATATAGAAGAAAAATAACTGCAATAATACCATTTGAAAGGGGGTAAATGTTTAACTGCAATACCTTTTGTTAGACTAAATGTACAAGTTTGATTACTTATTAAAATTACAAGTTATACTGATTACATAAATCTCTAATTACATATAAATCACAAAATTATCCTATCTAATAAAAGAGTAATATGCAAATTAACTGTCACTCCACGACAAAGATGGCAGCGCCATAGCAGCCAGGGCAGGATGCTGTTGGCATCACTCTGGCAACGCGAGCCCAGCAGGCATTGCTGTGACAACCTGGAGCTGGCAAGCACCCAGCAGGGCTTGTTGGTGGGTCGCCCCCGTCATCTTGTGAGCAGGCAAGCGCTGCCCGTAGGCAACACCCTGCAGGGCCTGCTTGCCTGGTCCATGGTGTGGAGCAGGCAGGCCCCACAGAGAGCAGAGAATCATGGGGAGCAGGCCTAAGCCATCAGTAGGGCATCCCCTGAGGGCTCCTGGGTTGGAGAGGGTGCAGGTCAGGCTGAGGGACCACCTCCCTCCCTGTGCACAAATTTCATACACCAGGCCTCTAGTATCTTATAAAGCCTCCTAACCAGAAGATCATCCTTCAGTATAATTCATAAATAATTAGCTGGGACTCAAGAGTAAAAGTAAAATGCCATTAACATTAATAACAACAAAACCATTTTTTTCTTAAAATAAGTAAAACAGTATGTTAGTTTCTGCATTAGTAAAGTGAAAACTGAAGTGAATGTGTAACTGAATTTTTTTTTATTAAATAAATCAGTTTATCTAACTGCATTGCCCAGATTTACATACTGTTATTACAAGTTTCATTGTACTCTTTTTACTTTCAGCTTTAAGTATGACTGACAAGTAAAAATTACCTACATTTAAATGTAAAATGTGATATTTTGATGTTCTTATGCACTACATAATGGTTATAGCACAAGCTAATTAACAAATATATCAACTCACATAGTTGCCAATTTGTGTGTACTTTAGAACATTTAAGACCTACTTTGTTAGTAAGTTTCAAATATACAATAGTGTATTATTAACTGTAATTATTATGCTGTATATTAAAATCTAGGTTATATTCATCCTGCATACATGGAACTTTTACCCTTTAACCAACATGTCTCCATCCCTCTACCCTGCCCCCACCAAACACTCTGCTTGTATGCATTTGAATTTTGAAGACTTCACATATAAGTGAGATTATGCATTTTTTGTCTCTCTGTGACTAGCTTGTTTCAATTAGAATAATGTGCTCCAGTTTAACCCATGTACTTGCTAATGGTAGAATTTTCTTCTTCTAAAATGTTAAATAATATCCATCATGTATATAGCATTTTGTTTTGTCCATTCATACATTGACAAACAAGTAGGTTATTCCCATATCTTAGTTCTTGTGAATAATACTACAATAAGCAAGGGAGTACAGGTATGTTTCAGAAGAATTCCAGGTGTAGCCATCTGGTCTGGGGATTTTCTTGGTTGGGAGGATTTTGATTACTGATTCAATTTCTTTACTTGTTATTTTTTTTTTCAGATTCTTTATTTCTTCATAGTTCAGTCTTGGAAGGTTGTATATTTCTAGGAACTTATCCATGTGATGTCTTCTCTTTCAGTTGAATCTTATCTTTTTTTTTTTTTTTTTTTTGGTCTTGGTTAGACTAGTTGAAGGTTAGTCAATTTTGTTCATCTTTTCAAAAAAACCTAATTGCATTGATATTTTCTATTGTTTTTCTAGTCTCTATTTCATTTATTTTTGCTCTAATATTTTTTTCCTCCTGATAATTTCATGCTCAGTTTTTTCTTTTTCTAGTTCCTTGAAATGTAAAGTTAGGTAGTATATTTCAGATTTTTTATTTTTCCTTAACATAAATATTTATCATTGCAAACTTTCTTTTTGGAATTGCTTTTGCTGCACTCCATAAGTTTTGGTATGTTATATTTTCATTTTTTTAAAAAAGTCTGTATCTCTTAAACTTCATCATCTATGCTATTTCTGGGTCACATTTGTCTGTTTCTTCACATTTAGTATGAAGTTAATTATCCAAATTTTATTGTTTTGTTGTTTTTTTGGGGGGGATGTCAAATTTTCTCACAATTTAACATTGCTCCATTAGTTCAACTAACTTGGTTAGTATGTTTTATTTCCATTATTGTTTGTTTCAAGATATTTTTTATTTCCCTTTTGATTTCTTTGACCCTTCTCTGAACTGTTTGTTCAGGATTGTGTTTAATTTTCACGTACTTATGAATTTTCTATTTTTATTCCTGTTATTGATTTCTAGTTTTATGTCATGTGATCAGAATATATACCTATCTGGTATGATATGAATTTTATAAATTTAAGACTTATTTTATAACATAACATAACGTAACGTAACGTAACGTAACGTAACATAACATAACATTATAATTTATCCTGAAGAATGTTGTGTGTGCACTTAAAAAAAATGTATTCTGCTACTGTTGGATAGAATGTTCTGTATATGTAAGTTAAGTCTACTTGAGCTATGGTGTTATTCAAGTGGATTGCTTCTTTATTGGTTTTCTCTCTGGACAATCAATCTATTAATGTGTTATTCTATTATTGTATTACTGTCTGTTCTCTCCTCAGTTCTGCTCATATTTGTTTTATATATTTTGGTGCTCCAGTAATAGATGCCTATGTATTTATAGTTGTTAAAATATTCTCTTGATGTACTGACTTCTTTATCATTACAAAATTACCTTATTTGTCTCTTGTGACAGATTTTGAATTTTGTCTGATGCAAGTATGGCCATCCTTTTGCTTTCCATTTGTATGGCATACATTTTCTATTGCCTCACTTTCAACCTATGTGTGTCCTTAAAGTTAGATTGATTCTCTCTTGTAGGAAGCTTATTTTTGAGTCTGCTTTTTTTTTTTAATGCATTCAGCCACTGCTGTCTTCTGTGAGAATTTAATCCATTTACATTTAAAGTAACTGTTAATTGTTGAGCTCTGGCCAGTTGGCTAGGTTGGTTGGAGTATTGTCCCATACACCAAAAGATTGCAGACATTCCCAGTCAAAGCACTCCTAGTTTGATCCCCTGTCAGGGCATGTGCAGAAGACAAACAATCAATGTTTTTCCCTCACATCTCTATCTCTGTCTTTCTCTCTCTTCTTCTCTCTCTAAAATTAATGGACATATCCTCAGGTAGGGATAAAAAAAGAAAATAAAGTAATTATTGTAGATAAGGACTTACTATTGCCATTTTATTGGTTTCTGACTGTTTTGTAGTTCCTTTGTTCTTTTCTTCTTCTCTTGAGTGTCTTTGTGATATGTTGATTTTTTTTATTGTAGTATGCTTGAATTCTTTATCTTTTTTTTATCTATCTACTAGAAGTTTCTTCTTTTTTGTTACCATGAGATTTACCTATAGCATCTTAGGGTTAAGATGTTATATTAACCTGTTTTAAACTTAGCAACTTAACTTCTACCACATAAAAAATCCCTACCCTGTATTTCTTCTTCTCACATGTTAGGCTATTTAAGTAAAATTTACATATTTTCATATTATGCAAACTTTATTATTTATTTATTTATTTTTAATGAGGTCAAAGGTGGTACATAGGTACTTCTTTTTAAAAATACATTTTATTAATTTTTACAGAGAGGAAGGGAGAGAGATAGAGAGTTAGAAACATCAATGAGAGAGAAACATTGATCAGCTGCCTTCTGCACATCCTCTACTGGGGCTGTGCCCGCCACCAAGGTATACAACCTTGACTGGAATTGAACCTGGGACCCTTCAGTCCACAGGCTGATGCTCTATCCACTGAGCCAAACCAGTTAGGGCTATGCAAACTTTAAAAAAATTATTGTAACTATAGGTATTTTAATACTTTTGTTTTTTAACTTTTGTATTATAATTAAAAGTTATTTACACACCATCATTATAGTATTAGGCTATCCTGGATTTTACTGTATATTACCTTTACCAGTGAGTTTTTCACACTTTCATGTGCTTTTATGTTGTGTTTTAGAGACCTTTTGTTTCAACTTAATAACTCCCATTAGTATTTCTTGTAAGGCAGGTCTAATGGTGATGAAACTCCTCAGCTTCTGTGTGTCTGGGAAAGTCTTTTTCTTTCCTTCATTTGTGAAGTATAGCTTTTCTGGGCAGAATATTATTGGAGGCATTTTTTCTTCATTACTTTGATATATCATCCTACAAAATATGGTGCTTACTACCATGTATCTAATAGAAGAGAGGAAAATGGCAGTGAACTAAAAAAGTAGGTTTTAAATTAGGAATATCAAGGAGGAATGAAGGGGAAAGTATTTCTGTTAGAAATCCTGATGGAGTTAAATAACGTAGGCAATCCTATATAACAAAAGCCTAATATGCTAAGTGTCTGACTGTTCAACCAGTTGACCAGTCTCTATGACATGCACTGACCACCAGCTGGCAGACGTTCTGACCGGTAGGTTAGCTTGCTGCTGGGGTCCTGCTGATTAGGACTGGCAAAATGGGCCAGACATGCCTTGGAGCCCTCCTGCAGTCCCTCCCTGGCCCTGATGGTCGGGTCTCTAGGCTTGGTCTGTGCCCTCTCACAATCTGGGACCCCTCGGGGGATGTCAGAGAGCTGCTTTCAGCCCGATTCCCGCAGGTCAGGCGAGGGACCCCACCAGTGCAGAAATCCGTGCACCAGACCTCTAGTCAATAAGAGGTCAGTTTTTTATAAAACATTGTAATGTCACTTCCATCAGAAGAATTCCTGCTTCTTTTGTTGCCTATTATTTTTTTCCAGATTATGTTATGAAAATACACATACTGCAAAAGAAAATGTAACTATGAAATTATTTAGCCTTATTAATGTAACTATGAAATTATTTATCCTTATAAACTTGTATGGAGAAAATAAGGATTAAAAATAGACATGACTCTGATTATACTGCTATTAATACTTTCAAGATTATCAGACAGGGATTATAGTGCTTTAACTAACAAATTTGTGTAAATATGGTACCTTTGTGTAGTTATAAAAAGTATAATTTAGACAAAGTGTTAGTATGTATTATACATTTTTGCATATGATATGGCATTTGTTTCTCACATTAAGCTTAAAAGTTCAATATTGTTATTTACATTTCACAAATGAAAAAAATTAGTCCAGAGAATTTTTAAAAATTAATAGTCATATATTTAGTATGTTTCAACTTTGGTATTTAAACCTGAATTTCACCATTTTACCTCTTTACTTCTTAGAACTTAAAAAGCTAATGACATATGTATTCTTCTCTAAGGAAGAAAATAATTTTGTCTTCATTATCATGTTTAATTTATCATTTAAATAATGTTCATGAGAAATCATATCATTACTTGCAAATAAATTATTATTATATATTTTATGTATTACACTTTCATATATATATATATATATGAAAGTGTAATACTTTCATATATAATACTTTCATATATATATATATACACATACACTCTCCATGAAGTAAATACTGAGGTCCACCTAGACTCATTGTCAGCTACATCCCCAAAGAGATTCTCATTTTCCTTAAAATTCCTATCCTGGATGACATTAAATTAGTTCTGGTCTCACTGATTGGGACTTATATTTTAGGTTATCTGAATCTATCTTAGAAATGTAATAAGACAGCAATTAGTACACACTCCCTGCTAATAGAAACACCACTAATATTTTACACGTTCCAATTATTTATGTTTCTTTTAGCCTATATATTACATGTAGCCTAGCTCTTTAAGAAGATGTAGACCAGGTAAAGAAAATAATGAGACTTGTCCAATAGATAAGGGCATTTCTTCATTTACATATTTCACGTAACTCTAGCTTCCCATGTAAATTTCATTTCTCAGTCTCTTTCATTAATCTAACCATGAGGGAAAACTATAACCTTATGTGACTTTCCATCATAGCCAAAATGATTAAACTGAAAGTATCAAGGAGTGAGAAGAGACTTCAGGTTTTGAAAACCTAATCTAATCTGACACTCCATAAACTTCTATTTCCTGATTTTGAAAATCTTGCCTTGTTTTTTTCTGGTATCCACTTATCCACAAAGTAATCTTTATGCATGCTTCCCTTCATAACAAATATGTGACAATCTGTCCCACAGAGAATATAATTTAAAAAGTGTTATATGCCTTCATTCAAAATAAATATAAAAAATAAAAGAAATATGGTATAAGAAATCCTTAAGAAAAAAAATATTTTTTTCTAACTGATCAGAATGAACCATCTATTAAATGACTGTGTTTTACTTACTAGCATCTTATCTCAAATGAAAAGTATCAGCATAAGTCAACACAACCATAAATCAGGTTTTAACAAAGCACAATGGCTATTTTTTTTAAAACTAAGGATAACTGAGCTGACTCCTATAACAGGCAGGTTGGAAAAAAATATCTTTCACTTATATGTATACAAAAAGAATTTTTGTGGAAAGAAAAAAAATTCGCAAGTTTGGATCTAAATGCTGTCTTATTACAACTTTTTCTTTTTCTGTTTACAACATAATGCATAAGTTAACACAAATAATTACTATACCTCTATATGTACCTCTAAATAGACATAGAGGATTCAGGTGAAATGTTAGGCAGATAGTTCAATTAAAAACTCCACATTATTATATCAAGAATGCAAGAATGGGTGTTCAGGTCTCATCTCCCCTCCATAAACGCACTGATTTTTGCGACCACTCAGAGATGGGAACACCTTTGTGATAGCTTGGGAATCTAGTTTGCCATTAGAGCAAAAAAAGGAAAAAAATCAAGAATAGATACATTGAGGAGAGCAGCAGGAACAGTTTCACTTCCCAGCATCATCCCTTCCCCAAGGTGATACATTTCAGTATCAAGAAAGATGCTCTCAGCCCACCATTCCTTCCATAACAGAGAATGAGAATGTAAGGAGGTTCCATCCAGATTTCCCATCAATGTGAGATGCTGCCCAAGAGGCCCAATTCTTCCTCATCCCACAAAGAGCACTGAAGGGATCAGCATGGCTCAAGGGTCTGTGTGACTCATAGCAAGTGGGGTGAGGAATTCAACCAAGGGCCTCAGTTTCACTGACCATCTCATGGATTCCATCAAGAGGCCCTAACTCACAGCACCCATCACCTGGAGATCCCACATCTAGTATTTACACGCCCCCAGTTCTACATGCACATCTGTCTTCCAGCATTGGGCATGCACCTACACTCCCGAACCCACAGCTAGCAACTAGCTTCTACAGTCTGCTGCACAACAGATGGGTGAGGGAAGAAATAAAAAAGGTATCATTAGTCAAACAAAAATGAGAATATGACATATAAAAATTATAAGCCTAAATAATTCCAAGAAGGAAGTTTAAAGTGGGAAATGTTTATTAAGAAAAAAGAAAGATCTACAGTAAACAACCTAACTTTACACCTTAAAGAACTAGAAAAAGAAAAAACAAATTAAGCTCAAATTTAGCAGAAAGAAAAAATATAAGAGCAAAAATAAATAGAATAGACTATAAAAACAATAGAAAAGATCAACAAAACTGACTTAATTTTTTGAAGATAAATAAAATTTATCAACCTTTATTAGACTAAATAAGAGGAAAACAAATAAGAGAAAAAGAAGTAAGATGAAAGTGGATGAAATACGAAATGAAAGAGGGGACATCACGATTTATACCTCAGAAATACAAAGATTCTGAAGAGACCACGATTAACTATTATATGCCAACAAACTGGATAATCTAGAAGACATAGAGATATTCTCAGAAATACATAATCTTTCAAGACTGACTTATGAAAGAATAGAATATCTGAATAGACCAACAACGAATAAGGATACTGAGTTAGAAATAAAAATCTGCCCAACCAAGAAAAGTCTAACATCAGATGTTTGTGAATGAAGTTTACAAAACATTTAAAGAAAAATTAATGCCAATTTTTATATTCTTTCATAAGATTGAGAAGGTGAGAAAATGTCCAAACTTATTTTATGAAGCAAACATTACCTTCAAATCAAAGGCAGATAAGAACAATATAGAAATAGAAAAATTACAAATCAATATCCCTGAGGAATATAGATTTAAAAATTCTCAACAAAATACTAGCAAATAAAATCAATAATACATTCAAAGGATCTTAAACCCTGATCATGTGGAAATTATTTCTGTGATACAAGGATGGTTGAACATACACAAATCAATAAATGACATATGCCACATTTACAGAATGAAATATAAAAGTCATATGATCAATCATCTCAAAACATTCAGAAAAAATTATTTGACATTTTAAACTATCCATACTACCCCAAACTATCTATAGATTCAATGCAGTCTGTTGGGGAGCACAGGATATTTGGTTGGAAAGTTTGTAAAGGGGACATTCTGAGATAAGAGAAGAGTGCTGAAGACGATCCACTCTGTTTATTGGAATTCCAAATTAGGGGAGTGCTGAAGGTGGTGCCCCTAATTATTCCTTGACCTTTACAAACATGTCTGTGCAGCTGCAGACCCCCAGGTGTTTACTGGAATCCTTATGCTTAATCTTTGGGTGTCCCTGCTTAAAGAACACTACAAACACACGTGTCCTCTCAATATTACCCTATTGATTGTATCTAAAAGATAAAATTTATCTCAAACTGCTGTTACAACAAAAGCCTAATGAGGGAGGCTGTCTGGTTCCTTTAGCCAGGCGGTCCCTTAGCCCTCTCTTTCACAGCAAACGTTGTAAAACGTCAGAGTAATCATTCATCCATCAGTCAGGGACTGCTGGTCAGTCCTGGCAGCAGTCTTTATAAAAATTACAATGGTAATTTTTAAAGTACTAGAAAAAAAGCTATTTTAAAATGTATATTAAGTCAAAAAAGGCCCCTAAAAGACAAAGCAATTTTGAGGAAGAAGATCAAAGCTTCTAGTTAACAGTACTGTGTAGTGTATATGAAAGTTGCTAAGAGAGTGATAAGAAGTTATGGAAAACACTTCTCATACAGTCAGCCATTCATTTCCTGATTTCTTTACCAATAATTTATTCATTAATCTATTGATCTATCCCTTCTATTATGAAACATCCATACTTTTATTTATTTATTAATTTTTATTTATTGTTAATCCCCACCTGAGGATATTTTTCCATTGATTTTTAGGGAGAGTGGAAGAAAGAAAGAATGACAGAGAAACACCGATCTAATATGAGAGAAACACATCAATTAGTTGCCTTTTGCGTGAGCCCTGACCATGCTGGGACAAAACCTGGAACTTAGGTATGTGTCCTTGACTGGAATTGAACCCAGGACCCTTTGGTCTGCAGTCCAATGTTCTATCCACTGAGCGAAACCGGGTAGGATGGAGTTTAATATTTCATTTAGTTTTATACTGAGGTATAATTGACACAACATTATATTAGTTTCAGGTGTTTAACATAATTCTTTGATATTGTATACTCTGCGAAATGCTCACCACAGTAAGTCTAGTTAACACCATCATCAGTATACATAATTACAGAGTTTTTTCTGTGTGTGTGTGATGAGAACTTCTAGGATTTACTTAGTTTTTTAATTCTAAACTTATGCCTTATTATTAGTAAGAGGGAGGATTTTTTAACATATAATTTAACAGTTGACATTATCTTGATTGTTTCAAATTTGAAGCAATGAATATTCCTTTTACTAGAAATAATATGCACATATGGGGACAACTGGATGTCATGGTACAGAGAAATCTTTTTTGCTAAAGCCAGAAAACATCTTCCAACTAAAGAACTCCCTGTGTGTCTCAATCCCTTCTATTTTCTTTGATTTCTCTAACGTCACTGTAACCTTAACCAGCTGACAGAACCACTGAGTTACATCCACCATGCATCACAGAACCATCTGATTATTGCCTAGTCTTCTTTCTGCTGGGGTAGGATAGTACCAGCCTTTCTAGTTTTCTATTTATCCCTTATTAAAACTTTCTCACTAATAAAAGCAACTCCTAGAGATTTCTATATCTAATCTAATAAAAGAGTAATATGCTAATTGCATCACTTGTTACATCCCAAGCCACGCCCACTATCTAATCAGAGCAACTATATATAAATTAACCCAACTAAGATGGCAGCTGGCAGCCACAGAGCTAGAGCAAACAGCAGGCTTCGTTACCCCGGTGATGGAGGAAGTTGCCTGCCTAGGCTAGCTGTGGCCTCTGTTCAAGGCAACAAAGTTTCAATTATAGAAGCCATGGAGCTGAAGCAAGCAGGAGGCTTCATTGCCCCAGTGATGGAGGAAGCTGCCTGACTAGGCAGGCTGTGGCTTCTGCTCAAGGCAACAAAGTTTCAATTATAGAAGATAAATAAACCCCAGATACCTGCTTCCAGCCAGCCTTGCTGGGAGCTTGGGTGGCTGGGGGCTATGGCCAGCCTGTAAACAGCCATTATCCACTCACCCAGGCTGGCCAGGCACCCCAACAGGACCCCCCTCCCTGAAGGGGATGTGGCCAGCCTGAAAACGGCCCTTAGCCCCTCACCCAGGCTGGTCAGGAACCCCAGCAGGGACCCCTACCCTAATATAGGACACTCTTCAGGGCAAACCAGCTGGCCCCCACCCATGCACCAGGCCTCTATTCTATATAATAAAAGGGTAATTTACAAATTGACCTTAACTGCAGAACCACTGGGAATGATTGGGCACTATGACACACACTGACCACCAGGGGGCAGATTCTCATTGTAGGAGCTGCCCCTGGTGGTCAGTGCACTCCCACAGGGGGAGCTCTGCTGAGCCACAAGCCAGGCTGATGGCTGCCAGTACAGCAGTGGTGGTGGGAGCCTCTCCCGCCTCTTCAGCAGTGCTAAGGACGTCCAACTGCAGCTTAGGCCTGTTCCCCCCTGGCAAGTGGACATCCCCCGAGGGCTCCCGTGCTGCCAGAGGGATGTCTAACTGCCAGCTTAGGCCTAAGGGGAGTGGGCCTAAGCCAGCAGGTGGACACCCCCTGAGGAGTCTCAGACTATGAGAGGGCACAGGTTGGGCTGAGGGACCCCCCCCCCACCGCCGCCGCAGAGTGCACAAATTTTTGTACACCAGGTCTCTAGTTTTCCAATAATACTCAAAACTTATACTTACTATTTAATATAGGAATCATAGGCCTTCACTTCACTATGTGCAAATGTGTTGGGCCAACTATCAAAGTTACATTTGGGGAAAAATAAGTATTTTGGCAATATGACCTCAGTGGTAATTCCTTTATAAAATTAATTTGGTCATGATATCAGTTTAGTGTAAGGGAAAGACATGGTAATAAAAGAGAGAGGGAGAAGGAGCAGGATGAAGAAGAAAAGAAGTGGTGGAGGAAGGGGGAAGAGTGACAGAAAAAGAAAGAAAATCCTCTCTCTGCTGCCTGTGAGTAAATGAAGGTAAAATCTCAATATCTTAAATCCAGGGGAGATTCTCTTCTGGGGGGTTATAATTGTCAAAGATTTGGTTGTTTTTTAAAAAAATGACGTCAGCTAGAGAAATGTAAAATCTTAAGTTTATATAATTAGAGCTTCTATAATAATAATGTTTTAGAAAAATGTCAGTTTATGATAAACCTGCCAGATTGAACACTGGCTCCTGATTTAAAAGTACTATTTTATTAACTTCAAAACTGTTGGGGGGAAAAAGAGAACGTAGTACATTCAGAAGTACAGTCTGAATGCTGTATTATTGATTCAGTTCATAGGCACTCTTGTATCTAGCTGGCTTTCATCTCCTTTAATAATTCTGGAGCATCCTAGTCACGTTTTATCAAAGCTGTACTGAAGGAATGTTAACTTATCCATTAAGATAAAAGGCACCAAATGTCAATCTTAACCCAAAGGGATTAGGGACTTCATATGTAGCATCACACCCCTTATAGGCTAAGCTGATTCTGAAGTGATAGATGATCCCAAAGTCCACTGTACATTGTAACAGACTCCACACCCTCTGAATTACAGCTTGAAATAACTTTCAACTGTACATGTGAATTTTCTTAATGAGACTACTTCTCAGGTTGTTAGTTTAAAAACAGGTTCTTGCACTCTTACTTCAGTACTCATTCTCCCATTGGTTCATAATACAGTAGTTTGACTTCATTAAAGGATAAATTCAGCTTCAAGAAGTGAGAGGAGGTCAATCAAAAGTGAATGTGAAAATAAAAGGCTTATGTGAAAAGTACTTCAATAAATATGGAGCTTTTTTATTTAATTGGTTCATATTTTCAATAGCATAAAGTCACATGCCCTATCTTCTTAACACACATGCACATATACACACAGATGACAAAAACAAACAAAAACAAACAAAACAAAAGGGACATAATAACACTTTTTGGAGATGATAGATATTTTGATCTTCTTGATTGTGGTAATTATGTCAAGGATGTAAATAAATGTCCAAACTCACCAAATTGCATGCATGAAATATGTACAGTTTTGTGTTTAGTAATTATACATCAATAAAGCTATTAACAACATGCTAGTCTATATGTTAAAATATTTAAGCCAGATTACTTTTTTAAAGGGTCATTAATTTTGATATTAATATCTCTTCCCTAACATAAACTATGTGAAACTTATATTACTAAATTGTGTTCAGAAATTTTTAAACAAAACTGTAAAATAAAAATAATAAAAAACAACCCAAGGAAGGTTATTCTGAACCAATTCTTCCACAGCTGAAAAGTCAATTGATCCTGATAGCTTGAGCTTTGATCAGTTGGTGCCCAGGGTTCAAAATAATTAATAAAACTTTTAAAATATGAAGAGACTAGTCAAGTAATTCAAAAGGGTTAAACATTTTAAAGAAAATACCATCCTAAGATAATTTTAGTAATTTTCTGAAAGAATATTTTGAAAGGACTGGCATTTTCCAATTTCGTTGAGTGATTGTAATGAATTTCAGTTAATTTATATGCCGGGACCTAGGACAGAAGAATAGAGCATGTTAAAGGCTTAAAAAAATAGAGATAATAACCCAGAAAACTATTAGGAAACATGAATTATGTTGATTGCAAAATGTTTGAATTATAAATTCACCTATATGCATTGAAACTATGTATTTAAGATGAAAATGTTATACATAAAATATTCATAATGTGATACTTGCAATAGTATCATAAGCTATTAAAATGAACATAATTTTAATATGTATGTAATTTGTAGGTTATATTTCAAAGAAATCAAATAATGTGATACTGTGAAAGATAGGCAGTATTTTTGCTAATCTGTGAAAATCACTAATGTAATTACATTCATGCTCATTATGATCCATAAAAATAATATACTTCCAGGATGAGGCAATTAGATCAAACTTCATGAATAAGAAATTTGGTAATGCAATAAATTGATCTTCTGGGAGATGCTGATTTTTCTTTGTATGCTTTATGGCTTTGGTCTTTGTCTCAGGAATATTTTCATTTCCCTCCTGGGATAGAGTAGAATGACAATGAGAAGAATAAAAAAGAAAACAGGACCTGTTACATTGGCACTTTGTGTTGTATTTGTTGCTTGGATATATTTGGACACCATTATATGGTTTTGACAGTTTTCTGTATGCATATATTTATTTTATGCTGCAGGTACATACATGGAGAACAATTTGTGCATCCTATTATTTAATACTGAAATTATCAATTACGAAAGTGATTAACAGATGTTTTCCTTAATCATTTTCTTAGGTTTGCTAATGCATGCAATTATAATCATCAATATATTCATGAAATGTTGACAGTACAATTGCAACATTATCCTACAAAACCCTCAGAAAAGACTACTGAACACAAAATACCAATTAAAATGTAAATCCTTTGGTTTCTAATTTAAATTTATAATTTATTTGTGTTTAAAACAAAACACAAATTGTGAATACATATATAGGTATGAATATGAGTATGTAAGACTTTGATAGTTTTTAATGCATCACTGGTAGGTTTGATGGCAGAGTAGAAATACGATTTTGTGAGTGTTTATCTGTAACACTCACAAAATAACATTGTGGGTCTGATGATTGCTCATAAGACATTTCACTCCTTGTAAAGGCCTTGAACTGCTAAACACCAAGCCTAACCTTCCGTTGGTCTCCTGCTTCTGCACACTTATTGATACAAATTAAAAGTTGTTTAATTACATCATCAATTAGATTGTGTTTGACACCTGGAGAAGTTATTTTAAATAATAATGTATAATATAGTTCTAAAAGTAATCAAACTTTATTTAATAGTCACTCCAGAATATTTATACTATTTAAAGATAAAAATGCCACAGGAGTAAATATGGAATATCATTCAATTATATGAAGTTACATTTTAATTAGATATAAAGGAGAACACTTTAATTTTAGAAATCTGGAGATGAGTTATGAGCTTAAAGATGTATAGTGCTTTCATGGCTTGAAAAATTCCATTTCCACAGCTCTGGCCTTTTCTTTTGTTGCTTTTATCACTTCAGTAATCTTTTAATTGCTCTCCCTGTGTATGAGATCTTAGCTCTCTAACTTTAGGCTACTATTAGAGTTGTTGCACCAAAATTCAAGTCATGTCTCATTTCTATTTTTCACAAAAATTTTAGTAGCTTTCAAGTGCCCATAACCATAAAAGTTGTTTCCTAGCTTGGCTTCAGGGGCTTCCACAAACTGGTCCGAATCTTTCTGTTTTGCCACTAAGGCTCTAATTAAAGCACCAGCCAGACCAGACTCTTTGCCTTCCTTGACAGGTCATCGTGCTCTTAAGCCTCCATGCTCCTATCTGGGCAGTTGCCTCTGTGTGGAATGCCCTTGCTCAACCTTTGCAAGCTCTAACTCAACTCATCCTCTTAGGTCTGATTCAAATGCCCCTTCACCCAGAGATTTCCCTCTTCTCTCCAAGGTGGGATAATTCTTTCTGTGTGGAATAATTCTAGAAGCATGGGCTTCAGTCATTGTACTAGTATTTAATATAGTGATAGAAAGCAATAAAGAGGAGTCCCTAGAAGCATGTTTTCTGACATCTGAGAGAGTTAGGATTAAATTCATGCCTGTTCCTAAGATGGTAACCTTGGAAATTTTACTTAATATCTAGATTTAATAATCCTATATAATAAAAAGGTAATATGCAAATAGACCAAACAGCAGAACAACCGAACAACCAATCAAAGTGTAATATGCTAATTATATGCTAAGGATGCTCAACAGCTTGCTATAATGTGCACTGACCACCAGGGGGAAGATGCTTGCTGCTGGAATCTGGCAGATCAGGACCGAGCATCATGGGCTCTCCCACAGTCCCTCCCCAGCCTGATCGTGCACCAGTGGGGTCCCTCAGCCTGGCCTGTGCCCTTTCTCAATCCAGGACCCCTCAGAGCGTGTTGAGAGCCAGTTACAGCCCAATCCCACAGGCCACGATCCTGTAGGTCACCCCGCTTGGGAGGGTACAAGATGCAGGGCTCATGGTTGGAGAGTGCTGCTGCAGCAGCATGAGCCTTTCCTGATCGATGGGATTGATTGGGTGTGAGCCCACGGTGGGGCTGGGATGAGTGGGAATAGCAGACAGGAGCTGCAGGAGGCATTGGATTGCGGGTTTTGGCCCAATCCATGCAGGCCACCCAGAGGGATGCCACCTATGCATGAATTTGTGCACTGAGCCTCTAGTTTTTAAAATAATGAGATTAAAAACATAATGATTCTTATGTTTTTGTCTCCTTGACAAATGAGACACTAGTTGATATTAAGAAATCATTTAAATTTTTTAGATGTGATAATGGTATGACAAGCATTAAAACAAGACTATGAGTTGATTATTGTTGACTATGATTGCTAGGTATATGGGGGTCTATTATTCTGCTTTCTAGTTGTAAAGAAAGTAGATATTTGAAAATTTCTAGCAAAAGTATGGCAGGGGAGGGAAGGAAACAAGAGTAACATTTATAGATAATAAATTTTCAGCATAAACAAGACTCCATGTAATTCCCAGAGAATTACTTAGACATAAAGAACATAGTAGGTTAGTTTGTATATAACATCAAAGTAAGAACATCAATGCATTTCAACATGGAGGCTAAAATATACTGAAAAATTTAGAGAGGAAATTTAGATTTAATATTTTGCCCCAAATGACAATTGTTTTAAAGACAGGTATAAATGGGGATTGAAAGAGACTTTACTTTGGGGGATGAGTACACAATGAACTATACAGATTATGTTTCTATTGAGTTGTACAATGAAATATGTATGGTTTTATTAACCAATGTCACACCAATAAATTCAATTAATAAATAAATAAATTTAATGCAAAAAAAAGAAAAAGAGAGAGAGACAGATAAGATAGCCTTTTGGTCTGATCACAAAGCTGCAATAGGTCTTTAATGCACAGAGTTGACTAATAACTGATGTAGTAATCTCATTTTGCCATAAATTTCACAATAGGAACTGAAAGTTGTCTATAACAATGCAACCTTTTGTGAGAAAGTTGGCAAGGATGTCAAATAAAGCATAAGATTTTATTCCCAAAACTATTTACCAAATCAGATATTCAGGCATTTATGTTTCTAAACCAAAACCCAAAGAAAGAGAAAATCTGATAAGAATATTTGTTTTTCTCATATAACATCAGTTGTCTCTTATAACTTAATTAGCACTTTACCTCTTTTCTGACTGTAGTTCTAGTCAAAAAAATGTTTTTCTAGTAAAAAAAAATCTACTCTGCATTTCACTTAGAAGCGAGGTTTTGATTTTACCTATGGAAAAAAATGTGAAATATCTCTTAATTAACATTGAGTAAAACTAAATTATTTTTTTTACTCTACACATGGCATTTTATATCTTAATTCTATAAAAAAACTATTGAGGGTTAATGACTTAGAATATATATTATCAGAACATATTCAGTAAAATAATCTTTGCATCCTAATCTAGGGAACAAATACTAGTTTAACAGGACACATAACATCTAACTAAAAATGTCAACTAGATGCGGGAATTTGTATTCCCAGGTAATGTCTATATATAAATTCTAGCTTTTAATAGAGAATTTTAATGACTCTTTATGTGAGAGACTCTTGAATGATTATATTAATATTTCAATTCAAACTAGTCACGATATAGCCTTTGAATAAAGTAATTATGAGTTCTGCCACTAAAAAATTAATGTTTAACAAGATTGAGTTATCTCTTTGAGTGACTGAAATATTTCATTTCTTATTTGGTGAATTAAATGGGATGTTTACTTTCAATGGAAAAGATAACTGTTAATAGAGAATTTGCCTTCCTTGGAGTAAAATATCAAAGGTAGTAAAATATTATTTACATAACTTATAAACATAAATTAATTAAAAGCTTACATGAACCATAGAGAATATTAAGTAATCCATAAATATAACTACACTAGGAGCCCGGTACACAAAAATTTGTGCACTCAGGGGAGGGGGACATCCGCCCGGCCTGTGCCCTCTCACAGTCTGGGACCCCTCGGGGGATGTCCATCTGCTGGCGTGCCTGGCCAGCCTGGGTGAGGGGTTGAGGGCCATTTTCAGGCTGCCCACTGCCCCTTCAGGGTTTGGGTCCTTACTGGGGTGCCTGGCCAGCCAGGGTGAGGGGCTGAGGGCCGTTTTCAGGCTGGCCATGCCCCCTTCAGGGTTCAGGTCCCTACTGCAGTGCCTGGCCAGCCTGGGTGAGGGGCTGAGGGCTGTTTGCAGGCTGGCCACAGCTCCCATTGACCTAAGGTCCCAGTGAGGCTGGCTGGAATCAGGTTTCTGGGGTTTATTTTCCTTCTATAATTGAAACTTTGTTGCTTTGAGTGGAGGCCACAGCCAGCCTAGGCAGGCAGTTTTCCCCATCACTGGCCTCCTATTTGCCCTAGCTCAGTGGCTGCTGGCTGCCATCTTGGCTGGGTTAATTTGCATATAGTCACTCTGATTGGCTGATGGGTGTGGCTTGGATGGTGGGCGTGGCTTAGGTGTGATGGAGTGAGCGTCAACTTGCATGTTACTCTTTTATTAGATTAGATAAGCCATGGTGATTATGTTGTTTATCTGTATTTTGAGAATACTCAAAATCATGGAAATCTTCAAGTCAGTGATAAAATTTATAATGAAGTCTTGGTACACTGCTTAATATTAACAAGTCTATTTCTAACATGTGAAGCCTATACATCCTAATCTTCATTTAATAAGGATAGAAAAGGCAGTATAGCCAGTAATTATTTATTCAACATGTATTGTTTTGTAAAGAGCAGTATACAAGCCATCTGCATCAGAACACCGGGCTTTCTGACTCAAAGTATTTGGGCATAGTATCCAGGAAAATTGCATTTTAGACAAACTTTCTTGGTAATTGCTATATACCTTTATATTTGAGGGTAATGGGCATAAGGGAAACATTTTTAAAATATCTCCATTGCTTTAAAAAATCATCAAACCATGGAAGTCAGTATCTTAGAAATAACTCTGTCATTAACTTATTGTATAATTTGGGTAAACCACTTCCTTTTTCTAGGCTTTATTTTCCTTAACTATAGAATGAGGGATTAAGCTAGATGACTTCTAATGAGCCTATGGTTTTATGTGAACATATCTTAGGTTCCAAGGATGCCAAGATGCCAATGTCACCTGTAAAAGCATATTCAATTCCTATTCTCATTTCAAATTAAAATTTACTGTCCTCTGAGATACTAAATAGAAATTGGAATGATGACACATGTAAAGATATATTAAAGGAAATAGACCTGTCATTAATTAGTACAGAGCTTTCACTTCTGCTGTCTCAAGAATAAGTTTGAAATACAGTTCTAGAGTCTGTTTGCTTCCCTACAAATATGCCCAAACTTTGGAGAAGTCACTGAGAAACAAGAAATAACCTTGTTTGTTTGTTATTTGTTAAGGAGAACAGCTTGCCATGAGCTCTTTATCTCTCGAGAAACCAGAGAGCAACTAAAAACACAGGATCTGATAATACTGGATTAATTTTCAGTCCGAATCTATGAAAAAGACATTTATGTTAAAACTAGTGGCCCAGTGCATGAAATTCGTGCACATTAAAAGGGGATTAATTAGAGGAAATATTTTAATATTGCTATTTGCCCTTTCTCTATAATAGAAGTGTCAGAGATTAAAGAAAATCAGTAAAACATATATGAAAATCTTCCTCCTGTCAGAGTCTGGAGTGCACCATGGAACCCAGAGTCAAGTCTTCAACCACCCATGTGCACTTCAAAATCGCTTGAGACCCAAACCTGGACAGCCCCCCTTCATTGGGCTAGATCCAGACCCAGCCAGTCCCACCCTGTCAAGCCCTGCCAGGTGGGGGTGCAGACTCAGGTCCCCTGGGTGCCAGGGCAGGGAGGCATGGACTGAGGTCCCCCATCAAGCCCTGCTGGGTGGAGGGAGTGGCCTGTGATCCCCCAGCCTGGCGCTGGGGCAGGGGGCACAGCCTGAGGTCCCCTGGCCTGGCACCAGGGAAGAGGGTGCAGCCTGAGTTCCTCTGGCCTGGTGCCAGGGTGGGAGGGAGCAGCCTGAGGCCCCCTGTGAAGCCCCATGCAGGAGGTGGGTGGGCGTGCAGCCTCAGGTCCCTGCTGATTGCTCCTTTAGGCTGGTAATGGGAACTTAGCCTCAACTGTGGGTAGACGGTTAATTTGCATATTCCCTATTTATTATATAGGATAGTCACTTCAAAGCCATTGCATGCTATAAACAGGATGGTTTGGAAATGATAGCATACAAATATTTTAAAAGAAAAAGTTCCTGTATGCTTTCTGTCATGATGCCACCTCAGAACCTTACATTTCATCTTGCATCGTAAATAAAGAAAATAATAACCCGTGGAGTTACCACAGGGAACCTCTCATGTTAAACATCTAGTGTGGCCCACACACTAAATGCTCAGTGTGGCCCTTACATCACCACATAGTTCATGATCAAGTGTGGTTCCACACCTCTTTTAAAAGACTTGCTCAATAGCTGAGGTCTAAAATAACTCAAATCTCTCCTTTGGTTCCAGAAACCTGTTGAACTTTACACAGTAGGAAAAGGGCTCTACTGAAATAACTTCCTTGGCTCGCATAAAGAATGCTGGATCAGTCACTCATTGGATTTTCCTGCTTTTCTGAAAAGAGACCCCTGGAAGTGTTCCTTGCTCCTCACTGGAGACCAGCAGCGCCTCCTGCTATTTCAGCTGTTTTCCTTTAAACAATGAAATTACATTTCCACCTCTAGCCTTGTAAGAGCATCTTGTGAATTCCAATGTGTTAATGCAGATACTTTTTGTACTATTTTCCAAACACTTTTTGTGGAGCTTTAGCAATATTCCACACATCCTTGGGCCCCGAATTTCTACGTTTCTTTCATTGGTTTTCAAACTTCCTCTGGTGTGCCCGGAAAAAAAATAGTGCCTAATATCTATTTTGACAGCGTTTCTTAGATATCAACTGGGTGTATTTTTACCCCTCTGGTTATTTGTAAATTTTCATTTTAACTAAGACATTTGAAAATGTCCCTTTTTTCAAAAATAAAAATTTATTTCTTTTTTATACAACGGAGATGAAAGTGTTTTTCATTAAGGTGGGGGGAAGTTTTTTGCTTAAAGATATTGCTTAGGGAACAACCCCAGAGACACTGTCAGTTTCTGCCAATCAGCACACAGAAGGGTTGGTGGATAAAGCACATCTACTACTTATTTATTTTATTCGGAAGTTATATGTGTCCCAACTTTTATTCCAGTAATGAAGAATAGTCATGTGGTAACATCTAGCTGCAAAGGAGTCTGGGCACTGTAGCTACTGTCTATACAGATGACTCTTAGCAGCAATTAATGACAGAATAGAAAGGAGCCTAAATCTTTGGTAGACTACTAGCTGTTTCTTCCACCTAGCAGAAATGAATGAGCACATAAATGCATGAATTCACACTTAGTCTCCATCACTCTTAGCTATATTTTCTTTACGGATAGAAGTCAAACACATTCTTTGTTGTTAGAAGGAATGTACTATCCAAAACACATATAGATCAGAGTATTACTTATATTTTTAACCCTTTGTTTATCAATATATGGAAATATTACAATATATAGACATTTATAAAAAAATGAGTAGTGTGGACATCTATTACTTTACAAACAAGCATTTATTAACTGCCTAACCTTATATTATACTGGGTGGTCCTTTTATCATGGTGTGGTGAAAGTGATAATTATTCTATTTGCTGTGTGAGGACTTTATAAATTACTTATCTCTTCGGTTCTCATTTAGACAATTGTAAAATGAAACAAAGACCATCTCTTCCAGCACACTGTATTTAGACCACCATAGAAAACAGCTTTAAAGTTTATATTATATTTTCTTGCACCCCCCCCCCTCTCCAAAAATGCTTCATACATTTTTGTCCATTTAAAAGATACATTTTTGTTCTCTTCAAGGACAGAATTTTGACCTTTTAAATTTAAGGTTTATATTTTCAAGATAGAGAGGGGGAGGGGAAGAGAGAGAGAATTAATGGAAGGGAAAGGAAAAGGGAGAGAAAGGAAAGGGAAGGGAAGGAAAAAAAGGAAAGGAAAGTGGGGAGAGAGGGGGAATAAGCTGATGTGATCTGTAGCAGTGAGCTTGTATTGTGCATTGCACTTGAGACCAGGAGTTCTGTCATCCATACCTTGGAGTTTACTGCTGTGCCTTCTACTTATTAGGGAAATATCAACTGTTCATTTGAATTGATTTACTTATATCACATTTAAAATAGGAAAATGTATTAAGGATATTGGTCAAGTATATAATTTAGGTGTGTTACATACCCACACGCATGTGGAAAGAGGGAGCTCTCTTCTGACAGAAGTCTTCTGAGAGAAGATTGTACTTCAGAACTTAGTTTCTGAAATTATGCAAAAAATTATATAAATTATTTTTTTAAATTAAAAAAATAAACATTTGCATGAATAAAATATAGCAGAGAAAAGAAGCAATTAATTAAGTTGTAAATAAAATTGATTTTTCCACTCCCTGAGCATTTCAGGCAAATTTGATCTTTAAGTTAATGATCAAATTTAATGCCTCAAATATAAAGTTCGCTTTGTGTTGAGGGAACAATCCAATCATTCTCATAGGCCCTTTTAGCTATATAAATAAATATTGCAATCTTACAAATGATTGAATACCTAAATATTGACTATCTTAAATATCTTTAAAAACACATAATTTTTAAAAAGTTGTTAATATGTGAATTCTACTGAGTTTTTAAAATCACAAACATAGTCTTATGTGATTATTGCTGTGTTCAGCCCTAAAAAGAGGAAGATGCTTTTACACAGAGTAAAATTGTCATTATTTACAACGTATCTCTTTGATTTTATAGATATTGACAGAAAATTTAGTTATTTTGCAACATAGATTATTTTAGAAATATATTTGAAGACATAGGTTTGTATAATATTCAAAGTGGTTCAGTTCTTCGAGGTAACCATTGTTTTCAAAAACTTTACTTTTAAATATTAGAAATATTGTTATAAGATTCTTTTAATTATAAACAAATGACTGTTTCTACTTTAGAAATGCTGTTATAGTTTAAGAAAACCTAAATGAGTGCATTTTTCCCCAGTTAATTTACAACTTTCCCCAAATATTATACTTTCTCTTCTACCTTTGTCTCACAGACACTAGCACAATTATCATTTAATGAAAAATTGCATTATAAAATTACATATAATATTTTTGAAATGAATTATAGTTTACTATATTTCTCTATTCACACTTAAATTACTCAAACTATTGCTTTGTAGAGAAATGCAGAAGCTTTTTAACATATTCCTAAGCTGAGCATGAATGTGTTAACATCCTTATTACTGTTTCTCTTAAAATTTCCCAGATATGATTCACTAACTATAGATTTCAGGACAATTGACATTGTCTTAATGTTTTTTTTTTTTTTGGAAAGAATAGTCTCCAACCAAATTTAGATGCAAACAACACAACATTTGAAGAATTAACCTAAAAAGTTAACAATCCATTTAAATGAATTACCTTGATTTTTATAAGATTCTGATATATTCTATTATAATCAACTTTAAGGCTAAAAATAGCATTAGATAAGTAATTTAATAATCATGAAATATTCAATGAAAAGGAAGTTATCTTCTTAATACCACTCTCAATTATAGCTCTATCAATTTAACTGACAGTTACTAATATGTCATTTAAAATTAACAGCTTATCCAGTGTTTCTCAATTATTCTGAGAATAATGTTTCCCAAGGTACTAGTAGCAGGAGAAAAATATATCTTGAGACATGTTATGAGTAGAATTGAAAGTAAATCATGTCAAAATAGATTTGGATCGACATTTAGTACCTCCCTTCTATATTCAGAATATAATGCCTCCAATTTTTCAGTATTGAGATAAATTAATAAAAATTTACATGCATTTTTAGAGAAAAAATTCCTAAATTAGAACAAATAGTCTGCAATTGAAGTTGGCAGTTGAAACAAGAAATGTGACAGTTGAAAATTAAATTCTTTTAAATATATGTACTATGTACATTTTATTTTATTTTGTGTTCACACAAGAAAAACTGTGTAGTACAAAACTGATGAACTAGAAAATAAGTGCTTGGAGAGCTCTTGTTAGGAGAAAATGGAAGAACAGGAAATGCTTCAGATTTCCTTCACTGAATACAGCTAAAGATGCCATAGAGCAGCAGTTCTCAAACGGTAAGTCGCGACCCCTTTGGTGGTTGAACAACCCTTTCACAGGGCTCGCCTAAGACCATCCTGCATATCAGATATTTACATTAAGATTCATAACGGTAGCAACATTACAGCTATGAAGTAGCAATGAAAATAATTTTATGGTTGGGTCACAACATGAGGAACTGTATTTAAAGGGCCAGAAGGTTGAGAACCACTGCCATTGAGTCAGGAAATATTTTATGTATTTCAATAAGTAAAACTAAACTATGAGATTGTCTCGTAGATACAAAAATGATTAGGGGGAAGGAAAAGAAGGAAAATGGCAAACAGAAGACCTGAGTGTCATTGGTGGAGGATAGGCATTGATGGAAATCTCACTTCTGTCATTCTGAGGATCATAGCCATCATCATTACCACTTTAGAGCAAAAAGATGGAATAACATGTCAATGAAGTCTGCCAAAAAAATTAGAAATAAAGAAATGTAAAGAATGAGAAATATTTTCAGGGATATGGGTGATGAAGTAGAATATCTATCTATCTATCTATCTATCTATCTATCTATCTATCTATCTATCTATCTATCATCTATCTATCTATCTATCTATCTATCTATCTATCTCTACTTATATAAAAACCCTGGGTGTAACATCACGACCCTTGGAGCGGAGTGTGCAAGTACTGAGTCCTAGGTTGCCTTGCCAAGGACTGCGCCCTCCCCAAGCTGTTTCCTCTGAGGCCTGAGGGAAGAACCCACCCTCAGAGCGCCAGGAGCGCCCAGCAGCAGTCAGCCAGTCTTGGGATGCTGAGGCGGAGGACTAGTGAAACTCTGAGTCTGGCCCAACAGGGGGCGTGGCCAGCCTTCAAACCAGACCCTGACAGTAGGGAGGAGTCAGTCCCTTTCCTCACAGAATCCACTGTTGGATAGCTTGCTGTCAGTGGCCTGCCAGCCAGGAACCCCATTCACCTGCACTCCGGACCCTGAGAGGAGGGAGGAGGGAGCCCCATTCCTCACAGAATTGACAGGTGGCCAGCTTGCTGTCAGGGGCCTGCCAGCTAGGAATCCTATTCACCTGCATATCTGTATAAAGTTTTAATGCATTATATTAGAGGTCGTAGTGGTACTGTTTTACCCACAGCGTCTACAGGAATTACCCACAGTGTCTACTTCTCGGTGGAAGCACCTTTTATTCCCAATGTAAATTACCATTCCACTAAATGAAACTTCAATTTCTAGACTCAATATAAATAGTGAAGGTGCTAAAACTATTAAAAAGGCCCAACTTCTCATTTTTGATGAATGCACCATGGCATCCAGTCATGCTATAAACACCATAGACAGATTACTAAGAGAAATTATGAATTTGAATGTTATATTTGTTGGGAAAGTTCTCCTTCTTGGAGGGGATTTTCAACACTGTCTCAGTATTGTACCGCATGCTATGCAATCGGCCATAGTACAAACGAGTTCAAAGTACTGCAATGTTTGGGGATGTTTTAGAAAGTCGTTTCTTACATAAGGTGACCAGATTTTAACATTGGTAAAGCGGGACACCATTGACGGGGAGGGGGGTGTCTTTTTTTATTTTTTATTACTACTTAAAATATTACAAAGAGTAGTACATATATGTCTCTTTCCAAAAATCGGGACTTTTTTAAAATGCCGCGGGACACGGGACAAATTGTTAAAAATTGGGACTGTCCCATCAAAAGCGGGATGTCTGGTCACCTTATGAGTCTTACAACAGTGACGATGAAAGTTGGATAAAAGAGTTAAACTTAAGACATTGGTCACCAGTTTAAGCACAGAAAAATAGGCCTTTCTTTTTCTTTGCTTGCTTTCCATAATTCATGAGAAGCACCTGGTAATTAAATCCTAGAATTATTAGCTCCTCTGGTTCAAACAGCCCCTCTATTCAAACTGAGGGATAAGATAAGCTACTTTCAAGGCTACATTCTTACATACCCCTCCTCCCTGCGGTTTTAATGATTCTGGGGAAATTGGGGCCAGAAAGTTTCCAGTTAGTAGAAGGACTCTACTCCCTCTTTTCAAACCCAAACTGGCCCCCTTTGGAACTCTTTGTAACTTTTTCTCTAAGCATGTTTTACAGGCATGGATGAAGATACCAATAAAGACACCTCCCCAGGACATCTGCTCCTGCCTGGACTGTCTTATGAAGAACTAACAAAGACAACCCCCTGATGTCTGCTCATTTGTAGCCCCCAAATCCTCCTCCCTTCCTTGTCACCTAGCAACATCAGCCATTAAAAGAGCAGACCACTGTTTATTTCTTTGCCCTTGCATTGATTGGCAATGCACTGGCCCTTTCCCTACAGGGAAAGTAAAAATAAACCTTCTCTCTGTACGTATCTCATGCTCAGTTTTGAATTCTCTCACTGCACCTCCATCTTTCCCTCCTAAAAAACCCTAACAACCAGAAAGACCAAGGCATGATTAGAAGCTCTGTCCCTCACCTTCCAGGGAATGGAGGGGGGACTCCAAACAGTGCTCAATAACTGATCATGCCTGCATGAGGAAGCCTCCATTAAATCCTCAAGAACAGGATGCGGAGAGCTTCTACACTGGCAAACACATTTGTGACCCATCACAATTCCTGCAGTTGGGAACCTTTCAGACTTTATCCTATGTATCTTTTCATCTGGCTGTTTATTTGTATTCTTTATCACATACCTTGTGAACTAGTAAATGTAAATGTTTTCCTGCGTTCTCTGAGTCACTCTAGCAAATTAAACAAACTGGAGTTGGTTGTATTGGGAACCTCTGAAGCACAAGAGACAACCTGGATTTGAGATAGACATCTGAATGTGAGGGCAGACTGGTGAAACTGAGTCCTAAATCCCTGGGATCCAATACTATTTCCAGGTATATGGTGTCAGCATTAAATTAAATTGTAGGACATCGAACCGGTGTTACAGAGAATTGCTTGGTAGTGTGGGTAGGGGAGGAATGGGGAGGAATCCACACATTTGGTAACCAAAAGTGCCAAAAGTAAAGTGTTCTGTGTTAATAGTAAAGGGGATGCACAGACAGGAATTTGAGTTTTTCTAATGCAACATATAATCAGATATTATTCAACCTTAAAAAGAACAAAGTCCTGCTATTGTGACAACAGGGATAGACCTGGAGGACATTATTCTAAGTACAATAAACCAGACATAGAAGTCCAAATACTACTGGATCCCCTTTTGTGAAAAATCTAAAAAAGTCAAACTCAGAAGCTGAGTGTAAAATTGTGGTTTTCAGGAGCTAGGGGCAGAGGGAAACGGGGAGGTACTAGTCAATGGGTAAGAAGTTTCAGTTATACAAATTAAATTAATTCCAGAGATCTGTTTAGCATAGAGTTTATAGTTAACAACATTATATTCACAGATGCAAATAGGATAGAATCATAATCTAATGTAAGACCAGGCAACTGTGGAGTTAGAATGGAATTTGGCAGCATTTGGAACTGAATGGCTTTGAAATAAATTCTGTTGCTATCAAATACAACTAAAGAACAGTACAATTCCTCACTTGTCTAACTGCATAACAATAATAATTCAATAACTAAAAGACATTTACCAGTACTAAACTAGTAAGGATTTTTACGTACTTATAGGAACAATTAGGTATTGCTGATGGTGAGACTTAAGCATGATACAAAAAAGTTGCTCATAGATAGAAAAGCTGAAATTTGGCATTTGCATGTTAAAACTACTATAAAGCAAATCAATATTGCCTAAAGGTTGTAAGTTTTCTTCTATGCAGATTAGGAACAAATAAGTTAGATGAGTGCCTCTCATTTAAGGAGATTTAATTAATTTCAATTAAAATATTACTATTTATATTGCAAAATTTGAAGCTGATCAATTGGATGGGTTACCCTCCAAGATCTAGGACAAACTAAATCCTAGTCCTTAAAATTTAATCATTCTACATATACCTTACAATGAACACTCCATGATTAAACTTTATTAAACAATATGTGAGAAGATAGTACTACTTCTATTGGCCCTGATTTAACCTGAAAAAATAACATAATATACAAAAAATGTATATTCACAAGAGATATACTGAGTTATGAAGAAAACATTCAAGTCAAAGCTTTAGATATCAAGTAGGAAAAACTTAAAAAGTTTAAGAATAACTATTAAATGGTAGAGAACTTGGAAAAAATAAGCTATTAAAACTTATTAATAACTAGAGGCCAATGCACAAAATTCATGCCAGTGACTCGGCCCTTGCAGCTCCAGCTGCCTTGGCCCTCGAAAGCCTAGCTGCCTCATGGCCCCACAGCACCGCCCACTGGTCATTCTGAAAGATCATTCTGGAAGGTCATTCTGGAAGGTTGTTCCACCATCTGGTCTAATTAGCAACTAGCTCTTTATTATATAGAATTTGTAAAGTTTTTATATAATGAAGGAGAATTCTTACACATAGCTAGCTGTGTATGTTTCCCATGTCCCGCATTGTTCAGGGTTCAGGATCTGGAGGAGGGGCCACATGCAAATGAAAGAGACAAGACAAGAAATAATAATTTGGAAATATTGGGGGCCAGTTAGGCAAGCCCAATGCAAGAGAAAGTAATTCCACTGGTGCCCAGGTCTTGCCAGCCTTTTATTCAATATTGGATACAAATCTAGCTTTTAGGCAGGTAATTGTGGTAACAGATAGACTATCTTAAAGGTCATAAATATTAGAAGGATCTACTTTGAGACTATTTGATCAGGAAATAACTTGAGTCCCCATTGTCTGGACTAGACAATTGGTGCACAACTCTGGCCCTTGCCATGAGTTCAAGGTTCACCAGTGTTCTGGGGTCCTTGTTTGCACTTCTCTGATATTGAAGACAATGGGTGGCTTCCTGCAGCTAGCCAAGAATCTGCTTTAAATATATATCACTGCCTTTTTTCAAAGCTAATATGATTCTTAATTTTGTAATATACCTGATTGTAATATTAATAATTACTTTATTGTGTATACTACTTTGAACTTGATGGAAAAATAGAATATTAAAAACAGCTCAAAAAGAAATCAACATTTGCAATGCAAGTTGTACAGAAAATTTGATATTATAAGTAATATCAAAAGTTGGAATACTTGTGGGAAATTGAACTTAATGTTATTGAGGAATGTTGAAAAAAATGTGACTAACCATTTGTACTGCCAAGTAGATGCACTGTCAAGAGGAACTGTAGGAGGTACTGATAAGGAATTATGAAAATCAGAATGTCAGAGTAAACCTAACACAACTACCGATACAAATTGAGTAAGCACTGACTGTTTACTAGTAGTAGGATGATGTATAAGAACTGTAGATTTAATTGCATAAAATAGAATTGAAAATTTACTATAGCTTTGTAGCCATTGTGAGCTACCCTTATACATCCAGTTTTTCTTTTTCTTTTTTTCTCCTCTATCATATACTTAGCTTATTATTTTTTTAAAATTAGCATGTTCTTTGGGTCAAAACTTTTTATTTTCTCATATTTGCAAAAGAGACCCACCACTGAATGTTTTTTAAATGTCAAATTCCCCTTCAACAGCATGATATCTTATAGATACCATGATTCCAAGGTGCCTGTGTGGATCCCTAAAATGTTCAAAATGGGGTGGGGGTTAAGAATGGGTTTGTTGTTGAGCTGGTCCAGCATCTTGAACAACTGAAGTTCAATCCTGCTAGAGAGGGTCAGAAGAGTTGTGTAGAATTTCCATTAGAATTTCCTTTCTCAGAGACAGAAGAGGGGACCATTTAGCCACTGGTTCTTGTCACTTTGATCTATGAATAATGAACTCCTTTTCCTCTTTCACCTCCTTACATGGGTCACAGTGGGCCTCCCATCCTGGCAGTAGAGAAGATCTGGGCAGAAAGCCAGAGATAGATGGTGTTGCTGAGGCAGGATCTGTCAAGTGTCATCCACACACAGCTAGTACCCCAATTTGGAGTAAAAGGTAAGCAGAGAGGAAAGTCACAAAAAGTTTCTGGCACAGTGCCATTTCACTATCCATAAAATTGTCATATACATTATCACCTTTATTGTATTAATGGAATGAAGTCCATTAATAAATTTTCTCATGTGCAATCATAATTACACTTCTCAACTATACTTTTTGGGGCTATGTACTCATAATACATAGTTGGATACAACTAATTACAACTAATTACAACTAATATTTAAGATATTCATATCTATAATTAATAGCATATATTTGTCTTTATTTTTATTTGGTTGTAGATCTTGGAGTTAATGTCAGTTTCTTTAACAAAGAGCATGAATTTTTATTTTTACTCTGAGATATAGTAAATAGCAGAGATATCTATTTGGCCCTCATCTCTTAAAACATATTTAAAAATGAAGGGAATTTAGTTCTTAGAGAAACTTTTAATTTTGACCCACAATTATTCATTTATGCATATTTGTTATCTCCACTTGAATAAATATCTATAATTTGTGTTAATTTTGAATATGTTCATTTATTGAAATGTTAAAATTTAAACCTAGAGTTATTTAGAGCGTTTCATTTTAAAAATCTCTTTTGAATCAGTAATTTTGATCTCTTAATAGTTTCTTATGCATACATTTTTCCTTTCACCCATTTTTTCCCTCTTGATTAGAAATGGCAGAGTTTTGTTTAATTTATTAGAACTTTCAAAACATAATTCATAGTGTGTTCTATAATTCTCACCCTAGGCTATGCTTTCAATGATTCTGATGGAAAGGAAGAGAGAGAAGAAAGAGAGAAATATCGACGTGAGAGAGAAACATGCATCAGTTGCCTCCTATATGTGCCCAACTCACAAAGCTACATAAAATCAATCTTTCAATTTAATAAATATAAACATTATATTAAAATAATTTTCCAAAAATACAGCTTAGGCCACATTCTAAAAGTTTTGATATATAACAGAGGTTTTATTTAAAAATTACTTATATTAGCAGTTTTTATCATCTTTTTGAAACATGGTTTACTGGAAAAGGTAATGTTTGTATATGTATAGGAATTATTGTCATTGAACTTATGAAAGCCATTGACCCTCTTCTCAAAAAAATTCACACACAAATACACATTCAATATGTTACAAATGATGTCATTATGCCTATCAATTATGTGAAATTTGAACCACCAATTAGAAACCCTTAATTAAAACAACTTTCAATAATTTCTACTTAATTGCATGTATCTGATTTTTGTTAGCAGAGTTGGATTTTAAATTTTTTCTCTGCGGATATTAGTCAGTGGCTGTTTGAAAAGAGATATGGAATTTTCAATACATGTAAGTGTAAATATCAAATATATAGTACATAGTTGTCTTTTTAAGATGTTAGTCATTAAAATTTATAAATTATATTATTTAGATTTTCTATATAATTTTTGTTATTGTTATACTTAAAAATATCTTATTCTAAAAAGAACATGTTAAAATCCACAACATGAATTATATAAGTTCTTGTGTTTTTGAGAGTTTCTGTTTTACATATTTTGCTATGTAAATTTTTTAATTTTATACTTTCATTTGTTCTAAAATTTAAAACAGCGGTTTTAGCAAAAGAAATTATCAACAAAATTAAAAGAGAGCCCATTGCATGGGAGAACATATTTGCCAATGACACATCCAATAAGGGGTTAATTTCCAAAATATATAAGGAATTCATACAACTTAACAAAAGGAAGACAATTCAATTAAAAAAATGGGCAAAGGACCTAAATAGACACCTCTCCAAAGTGATACTGAGAGCCAAAAGACATATGAAGAAATGTTCAGTCACTGATCACCAGAGAGTTGCAAATTAAAATGACAATGAGTTACCACCTCACACCTGTCAGAATGGCTACCATCAACAAATCAACAAATAATAAGTGCTGGCAAGGACGTGTAGAACAGGGAACCCTCGTGCACTGCTGGTGGGAATGCAGACTGGTGCAGCCACTGTGGAAACACTATGGAGTTTCCTCAAAAAAATTAAACATGGAACTTCCATTTGATCCGGTGATCAATTTAGTAGCACAATTTACAAAAAATAGCTAAGATTTGGAAACAGTCCAAGTGCCCATCAGATGAATGGATAAAAAAGCTGTGGCACATTTACACAATGGAAGCTATGAGGCAATAAAATAGAAGGAATTCTTACCATTTTCAACAGCACGGATGGACATGGAGAATAAAATGCTAAGCAAAATAAGCCAGTCAGAGAAAGTATCACATGATCTCAATTTATATGTGAACAAAATAAACTGGTGAACAAAATAGATCCAGAGACATAGAACCATGGAACAGACTAACAAATTTTAGAGGGAAGGCGGGATTAAGGGGGGAGGTGGGGAAAGATTAAGTAGGGAACTTACATGCATACATGCATAGCCCATGGACACAGACAATAGTGTGGTGAAGGCTTGGGAAGGGCAGATGTGGTGTGGATGGGATCAATGAGAAAAAAACAAAAACACAAAGGGGGCATCTGTAACACTTTCAACACTAAGATAAAGTTTGAAAAATGAAACAGCTGTTTTATATCTTGTAACTTTTTACTATTTACTCTTATTTTTGACTGTTTACTAGAGGCCCAGTGCATGAATTTATGCACCAGTAGAGTGCCTTGGCCAGGCCTGCGGTATTGGGCCAAGACTGGCTCTCTAACAACCCCTGAGGGGTCCTGGATTGTTAGAGGGTACAGGCCAGGCCGAGGGACCCCAATGGTGCATGATTGGGGCCAGGGAGGGACGAGGAAGGTTGGACAGCAGGGGAGGGACTGCAAGAGGGCTTGAGGGCATGTCTGGCCCATCTCGCTCAGTCCCAATCAGATGGACCCTAACAGCAAGCTAACCTACTGGTCAGAGAGTCTGCCCCCCTGGTGGTCAGTGCACATCATAGCAAGTGGTTGAGTGGCCTTAGCATATCTTTAACATATTATGCTTTGATTGGTTGAATGGCTGACCAGTTGACCAGACACTTAGCATATTAGGCTTTAATTGTATAGGACTAGAGGACCAGTGCATGAATTCGTGTATCTTAAAAGGAACTGTGGGCCTTGAGGCTGTGGTGGGCACAAGGGCAGGTCTCGGCCCATCCTCCATGCCCCTGCCTGGCCCCTCCCACTATGGCCCTCTGTCCTCTGTCTGCCAGCAGACCCGCTCCCACTACTACCGCTCCCACATGCTGATGGTGCCAGCCTCACTCGCACTCTCTGATGGCACAGAGTAACTGGGGCCAGCACCAGCAGCGAGTGCGAGTGGGACCAGCACCATCAGCAGGTGCAAGTGGTGGCTACTGCCCCAATTGTCCTTTAGTAGGAGGGGTAGGTGGAGAAGCCCTCAGAAGTGATCAGGGCCGGCAGCTGGTGCTCGCACACGCTGATGGCACCAGTGTTCAGGACCAGCGCCAGGCACTGGCTGTGGGTGAGAGCAGGGCCGGTGCTGGCAGTGAATGCGAGTCATGGCTCTGGCGCTGGTAGTGGGAGCAAGCTCTGGGTGGGACTGCGGCACGAGGGAGCAAAGGATTTTCAGTAACCACCAGAGGCTTGCCCCGATGACAGCAATTGGCTCCTCCCCTTGGTCTGGTGCCCCCACTCACCTGCTCCATCATCCCACTGTGTCCAATGCCGGCCATGTTCTGCACATGCCTCCTGGTGGTCAGTGCATGTCATAGCAACCGGTTTTTCAGTTGTTCTGGTTGTTCTGCCATTTAACGTATTTGCATATTAGCCTTTTATTATATAGGATTATTATCACAATCAATAATCTTCTTTTAATTTGAATTTGTTTAATTTTTTATTTTGGAGTTTTATGAGCCATTTTGTTTTAAGTGTTCCTCTTGTCATTATACCTGCCAATTAAGGAAATTTAACCCATTCTTATCAAGATAACTAAAAGTTTTGGTTTCTTTATTGTGGCTATAAGGTTTTATAATTTGTGTGTGTATATTTATCCTCAAGCTATATTTGTGCTTTATGTTATTTTAAAATTTAGTCAACTTGTTTCTATTTCCTTTTATCTGTTCTTTTGGAATTGATTTGTATTTTTTTTCTAATAGTGAATACCTCAATAAAAATAGAAAACTAGAAAAAAATTAAACCTATATACCTATGTACCATTAAAATTAAAGATAAAATAATGTATACATTTCAAAATGTCTCAGTAACATGATTTTCTAGTTTTATTGCCTTGCTCACCTCCCCACTTCCCAGATTTTCTTAAAATAATATAATTTTATTATTATTATTATTATTATTATTATTATTTTATTTTTTAGGCTTTCCAAAAAGTTATTTTTGCTTTATTTTTTTTTTAAGGTTAGAATTTAAATTTGGGTTACATTTGAAGATCTTTTTCCATAATATAAAATTATCAGGATTTTAATCTCTAAAAATAAAGCAGTTAAATTCTGATGAATTATTTTCTACACTAGAGGCCCAGTGCATGCATTTGGTACTGATGGAGTCCCTCAGCCTGGCCTGCTCCCTCTCGTAATCTGGGAACCTTTTGGGGATGTAGCAGTGTGCAAAGTGGCAGACGGCTGGCCCAAGCTGGGGCTGGGCTCCACTCCCACTCATGCTGCACCTGCTGCCACCGCTAGGTAGCACTGCTGCAGAGGCAGGAGATGCTTGTACCACAGCAGCAGTGCTTACAAGCCCTGAGCCTGGCTTCTGGCTGAGTGGCACTCCAACAATGGGAGTGCACTGACCACTAGGGAGCAACTCCTGCATTGAGCTTCTGCCCCCTGGTGGTCAGTGTGCATCATAGCGACTGGTTGTTTGGTCATTATTACTGTTTTTTAAAAGCAGCAGCATTCACCACTTATTATATATATAAGTATATGTATAGATATGAGAATATAAAATCCCCCAGGATATATGACACATATTTATTGCTTTTAATTTATCTTTATTGTTGAAAGCATTACAGATGTCCTTCCTTTTCCTCCCAGAGACCCCCCTTCACCCCACATCTATCCACCCCAGGCCTAATCCAGATTGCTGTCCAACATGATTTATTTTTTTAAAAAATACTGCTTTCTTGATATTTATATTAATCCTCACATCCACATAATAATCACTTAGATTTAACTTTGAAATAAAGCCTTCATTGATCACAATTTTCAAGGAAGTTAACTGTTGTCATTTTTGTAAATTTTGAATATTAAAAGATCTTTTTCTTTTGATCTTACATTTGGAAAATAATTTGTGCACAGAAATGTTGTTTTTTAGTTTCTTTAAAACTCTGGTGTCATGTTTAATTATAGAATATCATTTTTGTTCTGGAAAAGAAGTCTGAAGTAAGAATTATTTTATTTTTCTTGAATGTTTAGATTTTTATCTCTTTACCAGATGCTTATAATATGATCTCTTTATCTTTCAAATTCAGACTTTTTTTCTAAAATAAATTCATTATTGTTATGAGAAAATAAAATTTTCTGTGATAAAGCTAGACACAGATTATTTGCTACCTCTCTCATTAATAATTGTTGTCTAATTATCATTGAATCTAGCTTGGCCTAGTGAGTTATTTGCTTAAATGAATATGCAAAAATGTTAGAACTTCTGAGATTAGGTCATAAGAAACCTTTTCGTTTCTATTCAGGCTTCTTATAACAGCTCATTCTAGGTAAGGTCAAGCTGCCCCGTAAAAAGTCCAACTACCCGAGAGCAGCATTCTGTGAGGAAGCCGAGTTAGCTACAAGGGAAGGTCATGCTAAAGCCACCTCACCCCACCTGTTATAGCACCCCTCCCAAGATTATGCCTGATGAAGAAGCTACTCTGTACACACCAGTCCCAGCATATGCAATGGGAAGAAATGAAGAACCCTTACAACATCCGGATTGAAGGCCTCAGGCATACAGCCCTAGTCAATCCTTCAAAACCATCTCTAGCCATTCAAACTGCCAGAGCTGAGGACTCCATCATCACGGACAAAGATGAACTAAGCCTGCCTGGATTTCAAACACGTAAAATTGTGAGCATAACAATGCATGGTTGTTGGTGTGTTTTTTTTTTGTTTTTTTGTTTTTTTTTGTTTTAATGCAGCTTAGTTTTAAGGTAGTTCGCAACATTAGAAAAACAGAACTATTTTAAATATGCATTTCCCTATTCAAGTGTATACCACTATTTCTTTAATAATTACGTCCACTGTTTTATTTATTATTTATTTATTTATTTATTTATTTATTTATTTATTTATTTAGTTTAGTATTGCTACTCTTACAGATTGGATAGCTTGTATTTGTTCCCCATGTCTATTTCTATGTCTGCCTATTACATGTACCTTTTCATCTATCTTTTTATCTTTTTTTCCCCTGGGAAATTTATTCTGCCTTTTAATTTTGAAGTCTGCCTTTGCGTCCAATTGGCTCCTTACTGCACTGCATTGAGGTTATTCATTTAATAATTATGTTTTACATCCCCAACAACTCTTTCCTTTCCCAAATTGTTTCTTTGCATGGTCATCATGCAAGGGTGCAATATATTATTAAGTTTCATGATAAAAAATGTTTGCATTATTTGTAATGCATTCTCCTTTTACAAAGTTTGTTTCGAGTTATGTGAACATGTAAATTGATTCTTGTGGAAGAAAATTGCTACAGGCTCTTTATTAAGTAAACTCATCAAATAAAATCCTTAAAATCTTATTCAGCCTTGTCTCTATTTCCTCCAGTAAAATTGAGGTCCATAGAGAGATTTTTTTTTCTTATAATGCCACATAATAAAATTCCAGACCCTTCTGTTAAAAATTCAAGTTTGCAAAAATAACCAAAGGAGTCCAAAGAAATAATGAAGGAGACATATTTTCTCCCTGCAGATTGGGGGGAAAGATACACTACTGTATTATTAAATTTGCTTAAATGATCTCAAATAGTAAGGTATTCAAGTGAAAACTTTCCCAAGAATATCAATTTTATTATTTTCTGTAAAATGGATGGATACATGTGAATATCCACAACGATACCAACTTGTTTGGTTCTCTGTAAAATACATATGTCCTGTTACACCCAGATTTTGTGATCCCCAAAGACCACCCAGGGAGCCCGCGTCCAATGCAAACCCGATGAAAAAACATGAGGGCCTTTACTCGAGTTAACTCGGACTTCATCCCACACGCGCTCACCGATGCAGCGGCACAGCGGGGAGGAAGTGCTCAAGTTTCAGGAAAACAGGATTTATAGGGAGTGGGTGGGGTAATGTGTGATTGGTTGAGGGAAGAGTCAAGGTCTGGCTGCACAGGGGGGCAGGGTGCAGCCAGACTTGGGTCATTTCCCCTGCATCCCCATTGACTGGTCCGCAGTCTTGCACCACCCTTTCAGTCCACAATAATTCACTTTGAACAAAGGGGCATTAGGGTCTTGTAAGCCTCCTAAGACTTTAGAAATCTGTGCTACAATCTGTGAAAAACTGCTGGGGAGGCAGATTCTTATTTCGCTGGTTTCTGACCTATTAACAACATTAAAACTGATATTGCAAATGGCTAAGTTGCTGAAATACTGAGTTTTGCCTGTTGAATGAGAAGAGGATCATTGGACTTTTATCTTTTCCCACAGGCATACTAGAAAAATAAGAGCCTGTGAGACTTTTAGAATTATTGTTTAACAAATAATGACTATATATGGGCTTCATTTAAGTTTATCTCTTTTAACCTGACGACTCTTCTTGTATTTCTTATGATTTTCTTCTGTTTTCACACATTTACAGGAGGTATTTCTTGAAAATTGAGAAGTATTATACAATTGAGATTGTAGAACTTAATACAATTCTTTATCCAGAAATATCCTCTCTTTCATGTCTTTTGGACGCATTTGGAGCCCATTCTTCAACTGGATCACTTCCGTAAGAACTAATCTTTGTGTTTTTGTTTCTCTCCGTGGGTTATCCACCCACAGTACTGACAGAGTGTATGGATTGCAAGCAGGTGGCTTACGCACCATTGACTCTAAACCCAGTCAGATGGTAAGTAGGGCCACCTTCAGCATTTATCCTGAATAGAAAGTGCTAATTGAGCTCTGCAAGGTTGGGGGAAGAAAAAATAGAAATAGATTTTGTGTTGTTCACCCTCTTCAAGGATTTTAGGCAGAGTGATGAATGAAAACAAGTTGATTCTACATCCGTTTCCTGTCACTTCCCACACTTTCTTACCAGAGTTGCAGGTGGATTCCCTCCCTAATATCCACATGATGTAGAAAATTCCCATTGTACTGGTGGTCATTTGGGCAGAGAAATTATAGAGAGAACTAGGTATGTAAGCTTTAAATGGTAACCTCAATTTTGATATTGTTCTTTGAATAGTTCAATTTGTTTTTAAAAGTAACACTTTTGTGTATATTGTTTGCATTCCTTTTTGTTAAATAATTTTTTTTTAATTTCAGTTACACTTGACATTTAATAGTATATTACTTTCAGGTATACAGCATAATGGTTAGACATTTATATGACTTATGAAGTGATCAGCCCAATAAATCTAGTACCCATCTGACACCAACAGAGTTGTTACAATATTACCAACTACAGTATGTATGCTATACTTTACATCATCATGAGTATTTTGTAACTACCAATTTGTACCTCTTTGTCCCTTCCTCTTTTTCACACAGTCCCCCAATCTTCCTCTCATCTTGCAACCATCAATATGTCCTCAATATTTTTGTTGTTGTTGTTTTAAATTCCATACAAAAGTGAAATCATATAGTGTTTACCTTATTCTAACTTTTTTAATATGATACATTTTAGGTCCACAAATGCTATTGCAAATAGCAATATTTTATTCATTTTTATGGCTAAGTAATTTTCCATTGTATATGTATACCACTTCTTTGTCCATTCATCCATTGATAGACACTTTGATTGCTTCCATATCTTGGCTATTGGAAAAATTTCTGCAGCAAACATATGGCTGCATATATCCTTTAGAATTAGTGTTTAAAGTACAGCAGTGGTGGTGGGAGCCTCTCCCGCCTTCTCAGCAGCACTAAGGATGTCCAACTGCAGCTTAGGCCTGTTCCCCACTGGCAAGTGGATATCCCCCAAGGGCTCCTGGGCTGCCAGAGGGATGTCTGACTGCCAGCTTAGGCCCAATCCCCCCAGGAAGTGGGCCTAAGCCAGCAGGTGGACATCCCCGGAGGGGTCCCAGACTGCAAGAGGGCACAGGCCGGGCTGAGGGAGCCCCTCCCCCCGAGTGCACAAATTTTTGTGCACCAGGCCTCTCTCAGAGAGAGAGAGAGAGAGAGAGAGAGAGAGAGAGATGTGAATGAATTTCAAATCATTAAAACCTTTTTTTATAAAAATTAATTCACTGAATTATGCTGCCAGATTTGATGGGATATCTGTAAAACAATATTTAATAGTTTTAAGCTAAAACATTAAGTATTATAAATGTTGATTATGTGAGAACACACTTTTTTATGATTTTGAAATTTCAAAAGTCTATTTATGCTATGTTTACACTCAAGTAAGCTAAATTTTATATAGTATAAAACCTTGAAAGAAATATGGAACAAAGAAAATTTTGTTTGTAAGGACATTGGATTCCTTCCAATTTTTTTCATATAATAAGAGAAAAATCTATGAAAGTTAATAATGAGAATAGAGTGCTTTGTGAAAAAAATATAATTTATTTGCTTAAATAAAATATCTGTGAATTGTACAAATATGTTGAAGTACTATGAAATGAAGAATTTCCAGAGTGTAATATGCAATGAAATGTCTAACCTATAAAAGGCAAAAGGAACACATAATGTGTGAAGTAAATATGTTTGAGTTGACTTCAGACAGAGACTACAAAGATGACAGATTGACTTTAAAAATTATGTTAAAAACCATGCTTACTGTGAAAAAAGACACTATTTAACTCTTAAAGCTATAAGGCACACTTTCAATTTTTGTCAATATAATGACATTTGAGGGAAATAACATTTTATAAAGGTTGAATCATTTTATCTCAGAAAATAATTGTCAGCTCAAAACACCATGGGAACAGTAGAAACTTTAAAATATCAAATATTAATGTTATCTACTTCACCTATGCAAGGTAGTTTGAATGAACTTGAATTGAGTAAGGAAAAATGAGTAATGACCAAATAATTTATGAAAAGCTTATGAACCTTTTATGATAGGGTGACAGACAAATCAGTCGTGATACTGTTATTCCAAGCACAGAGAGTGACTAATTCAGGCCAGTATAATGATGCCTTTCCCTTATAATACGGAGTGCATATACTCCACATATATGCATTGTCTAATTCTCAGACAATGAAATAACAGGAAAGGATTTTTCATTTCCGCTCAATTACCTATTAGGTTGTTGTTGTTTTTTAACTCCAATACTCAAATATATTGTTGGGATCACCACACAGTTCAATTTGAGGATTTAATATTTCACTGTTGAAATATTTATGATAATTAAATACTGTTTGAGGAACATGATGCTTGGACAAACTACAAATATGTAGCATACTACAGTGATTTAAGTTTACAAATAAAATAAAATCTATGTTTATTTTAAGATTAATAAATTTCCTCCCAATGACAACCTATGCAATATTGTATGTGTTGTTGACACTATCAAATGTAATCTGACTAAATCATATATTGAAACTCTCCTTTAAGGAAATATAGCCTTAAAAACTAACTTTACTCTTTCCTTGACTTATTTGGTTTATGATATATATAGCTATTTATCTTCATTTGTCAAGATGTTTTGTTATAAATTTTAACTACTGTGGGTAATGTATCTTCCTTGCCCTATGTATTGCTTTCAAACAATAACTCTTGTACTGTTGCATTCCCTCTGAGAACAATTCCTTACAGAGTTATGACAAATTTCAGATTTCTAATAGCCTTTTAAAAAATCATGTTCCCATTGTTTTCTAATTACACACACACACACACACACACACACACTGAAGAACTATATCACTGAAAATAATGTATCACATTATTTTCCCAAAACTAGAAGGCTAAGAATGCTCATTTTACAGTTTTCTGACAAGATTTATTAACCTTAAGTTTAAATACTGAGCAAAAGAAACATATGCCCACATTGTATTTTCTTTATCCATTTAAAAATAGCCAAGCGAAAAGTGTGTCATTATTCCTCTCTTTTAAAAAGTCAGGTGCTTTAGAAAGTGAGGAACAAAATTAAAGTATGCTTTGCAGTTGAGTAAAGACTTCTTTATGACCTGAGTTAGTCAGGTTTTCCAGAAAAACAGAACCAATAGGATATATATATGGGGGGGCGGGGAGAGAGAGAGAGAGAGAGAGAGAGAGAGAGAGAGAGAGAGAGAGAGAGAGAGAGAGAGAGAGATTGAAAATGAATGAATAAGGAATTGGCTTACACAGTGATGAGGCTGAGAAGTCTCAGGATCTGAGTCAGCAGACCCAGCGGAGCGAAGGAGTAGTTCCAGTCTGAAAACTGGCAGGCTTGAGACCCAAGAAGCAACATTTCAGTCTGAGTTTGAAGGTAGGAAAGAAAGTAATGTCTCTGCTCAAGCAGTTGAGTAGGGGTTCCCCCTTTCCAGTATTTGTGGGAGGCTTTCCAAGTGGTCTTCCGCTGATTGAAGGGGGCCATTCACATTAGAAAGGGCAATTTGCTTTACATAGTTTACCAATTCAAATGTTAATTTCATTCCAAAAGGCAGTCACAGACTCCCAGAATAATGTTTGACCAAATATCTGGGCACTCCAGTGCCCCAGTCACATGGACATACTAAATTATGTATTTGGCTAAATGAAACATCATTGTGAAAAAATGCCATAACACTAGCTTCAAAAATGCCTAGACACTTGTATTTTGGGATTTAAAATCTACATTGAGCCTAATTTCATGTAGAGTAAAGTTGGCCTTAAATTAAGGCTACTGTAGGCTATCATAGAGCATTGGCAATCTTACTTCAATGAACAGTTTGCCTATTTTTAATTTTATTAACTTCAGAGGACTTGGAGGATCTGCTGGAACTGACTATGCTTTTGTGTAGTCCTGCCTTTATTTTCTTCAACTTTAATCATTATGGCACAGCATTTTAAGATTTAGACCTTAACACAAAAGGAAAACTATAGCACAGAACAATCTAAATAACATTTGGGGACTAAGCAAAAAAAAAAAAATTGCATCATAGGACTTTCGGCTTTAAGGCTTACTGATGTTGAAGCTCTCACTTTATATGTTGAGAAAATCTCAAAACATCTCTATGGGCAGTTGAACTTTTCTCTGAAGAAAGTTTAGTTTGTGGTTTATATGAAAAATTTGAGGATGTAGGTTTTTCATCTGAGTCCAAAAATTATCAAAAGATATTGACTTAATCGTCTAAGTGACTTGATCTTTTAAGATAAAACTTTTGTTTTTTTCCCCAAGGGTGTGTAGAAGACTACTTCCCTTGATTCTAAAACCTCATCAAAATAAAAACTTTAATAAGTGATTTAGAGACACCTCTCTGATCTGTTCATTAATTCACTAAATTCACTACTTCTTACCTCAAACATATCTGCTTTCAAACATGTAGCATGTCCTGTTTCTTAGAAAACAGTGATATTCTCACCAAAGACTGAACTCTTGCAGTTCCTTACATAGCCCATGCTGATTCTCATTCCTCTCTTTTGCTCATTCTGACATCTCTTTCGCTGTTCTGCCTCCTATAATGCCTATTGAACCTTTAAAATTCCTCAGGTGTCACTCTCTCCCATAGGAAATCTCATCATCTTGATCCACATAGCCAGGTATGGTAGGTGATATCCTTTTGCCTCTGTATTCCTATATGAGCTCTTCAAACGTTCTTACCTTAATAGCATGGGGGGAAACAATGATTGGGATCACTTTCTAATCCAAGTAATTACAAACTAGGGCAGGGATTACTATAGAAATCAATTATGGTGAGAAAATATCCTGTTCCAGGAACAATTTCAAAGATGGAATAGTTTTAGCATGAAATTACCATGCTCATGGCAATAGTAAGAGAGGCTAAACTATTCATGCTACTTTATTTTAAGAGATAAAAGAATGGGGTTGGAAGAATAAGCAGAGATTAGTGTTAAAGATGAGGGAAATGATTTGGATCCCCTTCCTAAAGCTAAGAAAAGGAGAATTTCTGCCCAAACCAGAGACTGACATGCCCTTGAGTTGGCATCTGGTTAAGAACAGAGCACATTGACCTACTCACTCAATGTTATTGGTATTAAAGGAGAGAAAGCGTGGGAGAGAGATGCATGTGCTGTCATGGGCAGACAGTGGGAAAGAATGGTCCAATGACTCCCCAGTTCTAAATTAACACAAGTGGATCCTTCCCATTTCTATATGCATTAAGTTGGAGATCTCAGGCTGGACTGTGTGGATCAGAAGTAAGCAGTTCATTGTTGCTGCAGAGGACAACAGGAAAATAAAACTGTTCTCCAAAAGATCATCAATGCCTAGAAGATATTTTGGGATGGAGCCTCTCATGGGCAGGGCCTGTAGGGCCTTCACAATGCACCCTAGATCAGAGCCAATGAGCCAGAAAAGTGGTGAAGACCAACAGGAAACGGGCAGCACCTTTGATCAAGTAAGCCATGGGGGAGATGTTTTCTCCCCTGCCTTCTAGAGGTCTCTACCATAGAGGGTAACTACGAGAAATACAGGACACTAAATGCAGTGCAGATGAGTATAGCACACCCCCTCTCTATTCCATGACCAAGGAAAGCTGGAGCAATAAAGACAAAGAGCACTTTGAATTAAATATGATGACTGTTATTACTCTCTTAAATATCCACCTTCTTTTGTTTTAGTTCAATAATATAAATTATCTACATATCTTGGATTAACATATTAAAGGTAAGATTAAACAGAATAAAATCAGGAAGGAGACAGTGGATTATTTTAGCTGTAACTACTGCTGCATAGAGAAGATTCTTTGTTCATTCTTTTTTTTTTTATGGTAGATAGCTGTAGGCCAACTTTTAAAAGCAGTGTATCCCTCAGAACTTTGTTTTTCCTCAACTGAAAGTAGAGACTTTGATATCACTACATCCACCAGAGCCAGAGCAAAAAGAAACTTTTCAGTCTACGTTACAGTGGCAGGTGACTTAAAGGCAAATATTAGAGACTTCAGGATAAAGCTCTTGATTTCTCAAACGTCTACATATTTTTTCACTAACAGTAGAAGTAGAAATTGTTAGCACTATAAAAATAACTTAAAATATAGCTCTAAGATGACTTTAAATGCTTAACTTACAGTAATTACATACAAAAAACCTGAAAGTGTTTCTTGGCAGTTGACCTGTCTACTCAGACCCCAGGAGGAAATGAGTGGGTGTGAACTGGCACTGTGCCCAGAAAAGGATGGGAGTCCGATATATAATAAGAAAAACAAAAAAAGAGCTAAAATCTGGACTGAAAATTTTCTATTTGAGGTTCCTAGATCAAGGTCCTCTCCTATCATTAAAGACTAAAACATGTAGAAACTGGTGTATATATGTTATATTTGTAGTTTATATATGTCTAAACTGACTTTTGGGAAAATCATATAGCTTATTTTCCTGCTTTTTGTTCAAGAAATTCTTTGGGTTACTTGTTTCTAAATAAAAGAGCTGCTTCGATAATTGTAAAAGAGAAATATCTGCACCAAAGGAATATTTACTGTCTATGTTACAGCATCACTGTGAGCAAGCAATGCATTGTAGTTCAAGTACTGTGGTAACAAGCCCCAGAAACAGATCTGCTTCTCATAAAGAATGAGACAATTTTTGGAAGTATTTTAAAGCAATCTTCCCCCTTCATACCCAAAAGATGGTAAGTATAAAATTTTAGAAGGCAAGTTTTTGATACAGCTACAGCTAACTAAGAGGGATGAATTAAATTGTATTCCCACTCCCAACGGGAAACTTTTCATGGAATTGTATCATTTGAAGAGCACCTTGAAGAAGAGTAGGGTTTGGCAGATAGCAATAAAATAAAATGTAAGGAAAGGACTCCAGTAAAATCTTTCTCTGAGGTTTTAGTATTTTGTCCTACACACACACACACACACACACACACACACACACACACACACGACATATTTTTAAATCCCTGAAATGTCAGTGAACATATCAATAATTCAAAGTTTCTAATCATTTCCCAATCAGATCTGCATTCACCAACTTTATAGTATTTTTTAGTTGCATTCAGTTTAGACAGCATATAGTTGGGACTTATTTTTTTCACCTAATTTAGTGCTATGAACCTCTTCATGCACTATTTGTAACACATTGTTGTTCAATCATTAGGGATGCTAACCATATTCTTATTTTTATGTTGATATCTGCTAGGGTTTCCCATCATATTTTCACTATTTTTCCCCTTTTGATTGATTAGTAATTTGTTAGAGGTATTAGTAATTTGTTAGAGGTATTTCATGATTACTCATCAAACTTTTAATCCATCAATTTTACTAATCGTTTAATCTCAACTAAAATAACCCTTTATATGACTTTTGACTGGAAAAGGAAGATAAGGGAAAAGAAGAGGAGAGAGGCAGGGAAAAGAAGATGGAAAGTTATGAGAAGATGGGGGAGGTAAAGCTAGGGAAAGAAAGGAAGACGAGAAGACAAGGCAGAAGTATTGTTTTGAATTGTTGCAATCATAACTTAAAGTAAAATCATCTAACAATAAAATACCTTTCTTGGGTTTATATCTGATTGAACTTCAGATTAGTCATTTATTATTTATTAAAATAGTATCTAAACCATTACTGTGTAGAACTAGAGATGAAAAATGCTCAAGACAATTTGTTTATTAATTATGACCAAAATCTAGTCATCATTTTGAGACCCATTGGCCTGAGAAAGGGCTGAGGGTTGTTGGGAAGCAGTTCAGCATGCTCTTTGTGTTCACTGCTCCATATGAGTCCCCAGCTAATGCGGCCAGCTAAGGTTTTATATCTTAGGGCTTGGGTCATCAATTTTAGGTGTTAGGGGAAAAGTAGTGTATGACCAGGTGATGCCAAGAAAAAGGGTAAAGATGAAAAAATAGGCAACCTTTTGTTCTTCCACAGAAACACCTAGAAGCTTCAATCATAGCTACTATAACTAATAGACGTCTGAACTCTTCATTTGCATATCTATTCTGTTATTTGTTAGTGGGCAAAAACCTTGTCTGATTCATCTTTGTATGCCTTACACTTAGCACAAGGCCTAGCCCATATTAGGAATTCAATACATAATTTCTGAAGAGATAAAGAATGACTAAAAATCTGTGGTATAAAGCTTAATGAATTCATAAGACAATATCTGGGCTAAGGTCAAGGAGTAATTGTCGAGAGCTCCCCAGATTTGTGGTATGGCAGACAGGAGAGAGGTTCCTGGAAGTAATTATTCTAACAAATGCCGGAGTAATATTGCTACCTTTTAAATATTGAGAAGTTTGGTCTACCTGCTCAGCACCTTTCTGCTTGGCTGGATCCCCAGGATTTGAATGGCTTTTGGAGGCCTGTGGTCAGGTTTCCTAGACAGCACGGTCTTCAATGTCAGGGGCACCTTTGCTAGCTGAAGAATAGATCCTGAAAAAGAACGTAAAGGTCCTCAGGGACTGAGCCACAATTCATTCTTTTCCCTGTGGTGATTAATCTGTGAGGCAGAATAACACAGTGGTTGATGGTGTTGGCATTGAACAACCCTGAGTTGAACTCTAGCTCTGCCAAATCCTAATCAGGTAACCCCGAGGCAATTTACTTAACCTTTTCACGTCAGTCCAAGTCCCAGCAGTCAACAGTTGGAATATTCTAAAGGGTGTAATTGAAGAAAGCAAAACAAGGCTGTGCCATTAAAGAAGGAACAAAGGCTCATGAAGAGCCGGGCAGCAACAACAGGAAGCTGTTTCCAGAGGCCTGGGAAGGAAAGAAGGAAAGGTGCTACCACACTGCAGAGATAGTTGGACACACAGGGGTGGGACCACTGGTGTGAGCTGTGGTCATGAAGAAAGGCAGTCCCTGGCAGAAAGTCAGCAAGGTGAGTAAATTCTGAACTCTTCTCTCGCATTCCATTGTCTCCTACTTCTTTCAACTTCAAAACCCAACCACTAGCCAAACACCATGGAGCCCTGGGAAAGAAGTCCTTACGATGCAGGTGTGCTGGGGGTCTGGCACCCGCGGTTCAGAGATGCACTGTAGATACTTGGCTTCATGCAGGAAAGAATTCAAACCTAAGCCAGCATAGAGTTTAGAGTGCAAGTGAGTTTTTTAGTGAAGCTCTGGGACAGAGAATGGGCTATTCCATAGACAGAGCAGTTCCCCTTTAGAAGAATTTGCTTCCTTTATTGCTATTGTGATTAATTGTGTGTATGTGGGGGGTGGGTAGGGGCAGGGTATTCGATAATGAAATTGTAAAGATAAATCAGGCAGGTATGGAGAGTCATAGGAATAGAGGGTCCATGGGGGGAGGAATGCATAGGTGAGGGCTTGGAGCTGCCAGAAGGCATACATTCACAGAAAATAGAAAAATGACACAGGATAAGGGGAGAGGTAGGCATACATTCACAGAGGATAAAGAAAAGTCACTGAGTATGGGGAAGAAGGAAACATACTTTCATTGAGGATAGAGAAATGTCCACAGATGCAGAAAGAGGGAAACATATTTTCAGTGGAGATAGAGGAATGCTGCAAGATAAGGGGGAGAGAATGAGGGGGGCACAACATGAGTTCTGGGCTTTGAAGCTGATATTCTGCAAAAGACTGATGGATTAGGAAAGCACAGGGTCATAAAATGGGGAAGGGGCCCAATTAGAAGGAAGCATGAAGAGACAATGAACTACAGCATTTATAAACCTTTAGAAAAAGGTGCTTAGTGGGTTACCCCCTTGAGAACCTCTCCCTACATGAGAGTCTATATTTGCTTCCAATAAGTTTCCACCCTTTTACTAACAAGTCTTTTTAGTCTGCAAATTTCATTCTTCAAACTTCGTGAGGCACGAACCCGCCAAGGGAAGATCCGTTCCCTGAGCCCCATCTAATCTAATAAAAGAGTAATATTGAAATTGACCATTTCTTTGGGACACCTAAGCCACGCCTGTAAGCCAATCAGAACAGCTGTATGCAAAATAACCCAGCCAAGATGGAGGCCGGCAGTCACAGAGAAAGAGTAAACAGCAGGCTTCCGTTGCACCAGGAGTAAACTGTCTGTGAGCCTGCTGGGCCTCTCTGTGCTCAAGGCAACAACATAGTTGCAACATTGTTTCAATTATAGAAGCCTCAGAGCTGAAGCAAACAGCAGGCTTCCTTACCTGCCTAGGCCTTGGCTCAAAGCAACAGTTTCAATTATAGAAGATAAATAAAGCCCAGAAACCTGCTTCCAGCCAGCCTTGCTGGGACGTTGGATCAATGGGAGCTGTGGGCAGCCTGAAAGCTTGAAAACAGCCTTCAGACCTGCACCCAAGCTGGCCACACCCCAATGGGATGAGGAATCCTACTGGGGGACTTGGCCAGCCTGCAAACAGCTCTAAGCCCCTCACCCAGGCTGGCCAGGTACCCAATAGGGACCCAAAACCTGAAGGGACTGTGGGCAGCCTGAAAATGCCCCTCAGCTCCTCCCCCAGCCTGCCCAGGTACCCCAATAGGGACCCAAAACCTGAAGGGGCTGTGGGCAGCTTGAAAACAACCCTCAGCCTGTCACCCAGGCTGGCCACACCCCAATGGAGTGAGGGTCCACACTTGGCCAGCCTGCAAACAGCCATCAGCCCCTCACCCAGGCTGACCAGGCACACCAGCAGGTGGACATTCCCAGAGGGGTCCCAGACTGCGAGAGGGCACAGGCCGGACTGATGGACCTCCCGAGTGCACAAATTTTTGTGCACCGGGCCCCTAGTGTTTCAATAAGGAGGAGGAATATTCAGGATCTTCTTGGGAAAGGGGTGAAAATTTCTTGGAGGAGCTCTGAAACCATTTGTGTCCTTTTATGGGCTTTCTGTTTCCAGTATGGCAACTCTGAGGTGTGTTGCTTAGCATGCACTCTAATGAGAGAAAAATGAGGCTAGGGTCACCATATGGTGAAATTAATTTCTGTATTGGATCAAGTTGGCCTTCTGGTTTTAAGCTATAAACCTGATGTGTGTGTGTGGTGGTGGTTGGGGGGAGGGGTAAGGTTATTACTCTCTTCTTCACAATTCCTGTAGCTTTTATCTATTATACCTATTTCTTGTATCTATTTCACCATATATCCTATCTCACGTAGAGATTGGACCTCCAGGATGCAGAAGAGGAGAGAAAAATGCAGAAAATAAATCTGGAAGAAAATAGAGAACAAAGATATTCCCTAATCATCAATTTCCCTTTCTGTAAATTGGGGATTATAATCATATCCTCCTCAAGCAGGAGAGTTGAATAAGGTAATGAATGCAAAGCTTTAGCAAAAAGCGTAGGACATTGTTTACACTTGTTAAGTATTAAAGTATCCTCTGAAAACTGCTCTAGACTCTAATAAGATGGATCCTAGTTTGTGAAAACAATTCTTTTCTAATTAATCTCTAATTTCAAAACAGATGAAATAGAACATCTAAGAATGCATCTTCCATTTTCAAAGTGTACATACATGCACAGCTTATAAAGTAACAAACATTCCTGGCATGAGATTTGGATTCAAAAAGACCCAGGCACCATCTGGTTTTCAGATTCTTTATTTACCATTTCCTGTGTCTTGACCAACAGTGTATTTTACATAAGCTGAAAGGTTTTTTTAAATGTATTTTATTGATTTTTTAGAGAAGAAGGGAGAGGGATAGAGAGTTAGAAACATTGATGAGAGAGAAACATCGATCAGCTGCCTCCTGCACCCTCCCCCCACCCCCCCCACTGGGGATGTGCCTGCAACCGAAGTACATGCCCTTGACAGGAACTGAACCTGGGACTTTTCAGTCTGCAGGCTGATGCTCTATCCACTGAGCCAAACCGGTTAGGGCTGACAGTTTTTTTTAAGTATAAAAATAAAGGAATAACAACAACTACCTTACAGATGTGTATCAAAAATAAAATAAGGTCTAACCCATAATTGCCATTCATAAGTTAGCAATATTATGCTTTAATATCACTAAAAAGGTTATATTAGATATTATATGTTATTGAACATAAATATAGACCTTAATTGTATCACTTAGAGTATTTTCTTCTTAAGAATTAAAAGAATTACATAAATAACCTTAAAAACTGTCCACTGATCACCTTATATTATATTTCAATGTCTGTGTATTTGAAGCTATAAGGCAAATATCCAGAGTGAGTCTACACAAAGGCAGAAAATCTCAATAACCCTCAAATATATTATTATGTTCTCCATTACCAGATAGCAAAGAAAGAAAATAACAGGCTGACTCCAGATGTTCTCAGGAAAATGAGTTGTTGTTCAACCTGACTTTATCTTCCTTTGACTAAGCTATATGGAGTTATTTTGGACAATTACACAATTTTGCTTGCTCTGCTTGGTCAAGAGACACTAGAGAAAAATGTTTGGGGGAAAATAGAATCAGTGTACCTTCTCTTGGAGGGAACCAGCAAATGTCACTGAATGAGAAATGTTCTTGATGCCGAAGAATACACCAGCGATGAGCATAGTTGCCATTCCTGATGGCTGCATCAAGCCTGCACCTCCATCAGCATTCAGTGTAGCACCATGATCGGCAGGAAACCATTCCACTTGTAAAAGGTCAAACATTGGTAGCCCTAAGCTTTTGAAACGAAGCGGAGAAAACAATTTCAGAGCTATTTACTACCCTGTCCTCTGACAGCTTTTGTCCAGGCTTCCAGTAAGAGAGATTTGCTTTTATAGTCACAATCCTTTAAGTAAATACGATGCTTGTGGCTACAAAAATGCATTTGATTGCTTTCTTTGAGTCATAGGGCTTTTATCTTGTTTCCGAAATCATAAAGCCCACTAGGCATTGCATGTTTCCAGGAGTATTGACTGATGTCTATCCTATACATTCAGGTAATCAGATAAGGGTATGGGTGTTGGTAGAGTCGCTTTGCAGGGAGGAATTTATAATACGTGAAGATTCTTTTACAATGAAAATAATGTGCCTTTTGGAAGGTAGAAAAATGTTATTATTGCTTGGTTGTAAGATTTTGCATTTCTAATACACTTCCTAGCTTTGTTGTATATTAATAAGAATATGTTTGGAAGTGCTTCAGTATTATTTAACAGAAAGAAACACACATACACATTATCAAACTTGAATACTGTTAAAACAAAAAGAATAGTAAATATAAAGCTGATAGAAGCTTGTACAAAATCCAGTGTAGTTCCTATCAAGAACTGGTGATTAGAATAAATTCTGTGTACTTTTAATAAAATAAAGGCACAAAGGAGAAAAAATGTACAAAAATGACATCTGTTTGATTTAAAAATTATTTATACTTAAACTGAATATCATAGTACATTTATTTCACAATGTTTTTAGAAATTTAAGCAATTCAACGGGCCATTGTTTTAAAAAAGCATTGTTATTGCTCTCATAGAGAGGAATTTTAATGATTATGTGACTTTCCTGATAACATACAGGGTAGAAAAAAACATTTGATCTCACATAATGTGACACAAGAAAGGAAAAGAAAACAGAATGATATATTCTCCAACTTTTTCTCTAGGTCTGTTTAAGTTTTTATCCTGCTATAAATATGATATACAGCTTTTTAAAAATCCACTCATCTGTTATGAGCCATCTTAGCCCAACAATTATGATCTATTACAAATGGTGAAGATGTATTTCTCCAACTGTTATGTAACAAGCTTTGTTAAGCTATGGGGGCGGGGGGAATGTGGGTTAAAAAAGACAAGGTTCTTTTCTTCATAGAGTTCAAAATCTTAAAGGTAGTCAGTGCTACTGAAAAAGCAATAAAGGAAGCTATCTAATAATAAATATACAGGAGCCAGAAAGTCACCACTAAGGAAGGGGTATTGAACTGAAAATTAAAGGAAAACTAGGGGTTAATAGACAAAGGAAGTAAGTGACTATGGTTGCTGAAGAGAAAAATGGGGCAGAGATGATGAGAATAGTGTTTGTGGTAAGGGAACAGCTTACTGAAGTGAGGTGAACAGAAACATGAATGTACTCAAGGAACTGAAGTGTAAGTCCAGGAAGTGCAATAAGACTGGAGTGTATCACTTATCATAGAGAATATCTGAGACTCAAGGACCTCAAAAGACTAATTCGAATTAATACTTACTGAATTAACTCAAAGGACTATATTGTCAAATCAAACTTGTAAGAATCAGAAATCTTATCTGGTATCAAACTTTACTATAATATTAAGGATATAAGTAATCTCAAGAACTACGCAAAATTGAAAGAAGTTTGGGACAACCAATACAATTCACAGGTACTTCTTGACATGAAGATGTGTTCTTTGGGCCACATTTAAAGATGAACTATCTAAGTGATGCATGGGGGTCATCATTTATACAAAAAGGAATTACTTTTGTTATTATATAGCTCTGCAATATTTTCCCTGGTCCCATGGCCCATAAATTCAGAGTTCATGTTTGTTTGTACCCTGCTATAAGCATTCTATATGTAATGACTCTCCCATTAGCAAATACCAATAATGCGTTTGACAGCAGGCCTGTCAATAACATGTTTTCAAGGGGATTTGACCTTCTATTTCTAGGACATTCTCTGGTAAAGTGAGAATGCATCACAGGCCTGCTATTAATTCTTTTCTTTTAATCTACAAGATATATTATAGATTTTGCACATTATCATGATATTGGATAAAAGATAAGGATAAAAGATTTTAGACTTGATATGTAAAATAAGGAGACTAGGTTGAAAAAGGAGGATTATAGGCAGTGAGACCACCAGCTGCAAGCTTTGAAACAGTGAGTGTGGCTTAGGCTACGATATACCACCAAGGTGTTGCAAGAGCAGAAGGCAGATGCAAAAGTTGTTTAATTAGTCAGAGTCCATGGGACTTGGTGATTAATTAAATATAGGTGGTGAAAGAAAGTAAGGAGTTAAGGACCACCTGTATTTGCACATGGAGGTAAATGGGGTCATCAGCTGAGATAAGTAAACATTAGAAGGGTTTATCTGAAAGTCAAAATATGTCAATTTTAGATATATTAATTTAAGGTGATTGGCAAACATAAAAGAATTCTAGTAGGCAGTTGGACAAATGGGTTAGAAATTTACCATTTGCAGCAACGTGGATGGAACTGGAGAGCATAATGCTAAGTGAAATAAGCCAGTCAATGAAAGAAAAATACCACATGTCCTCACTCATCTATGGGTAATAATAACCATTATAAACTGGTGAACAAGAATAGATACAAAGGCAGAGCAGCATCAAACAGATTGTCAAATTATAGCAACAAGGACAGGGAGGGTTGGGGGGCTAACAGATCAACCAAAGAACTTTTATGCATGCATTTAAGCATAACCAATGGACACAAAACACGGTGGGGGGGTAGGGGAGGCAGGGGGAAGGGCAGGGGAAAAAGAGATATATGCACTAATCTTTGTAATACTTTATGTAATAATAAAAAAATAAAAAAATAAAAACAATCTGTAAAAAAAAAAAGGAAAGAAGTTTAGGAGAAAGCTCTGGGCTGAAGAGTTGGGAGTTGCTAGCATAAAAAAAAATGCATTGAGGTGATAGGAATGGATGACTTTATCTAAAGAGATTAATTAGGAAGAGGGTCAGAAGAAAGCTAGCCAATTTTAAAGAATACAAAATGGATAAGGAGAACAAAACAATATTGAAATAAAGCCCTAATAAAGAGATGGAGACAGAGTAGGTAAATTGATTCTCACAGAAACTGATTTGTCAAACTAAGAGCAAGGTAGGGTGATAGGTTAAAGGAGGTATAGTTTTAAGGAAGGATTTGTTATTAAAAACAGGAATAAGTATGTTTGAATGCTGATGGTAGAGCTTTAGTAGAGAGACCTGTAAGATGGAAAGGTAGTTTTGCTCCTCAACTAGGCTATATTCTGTTTTCAGACTTGTACCCCTTTCTGTGTGCCCCCAAAGCAGCAGCAGAGGGCTATGTATGAGAGCTTAAAAAATCTTTTGAAAAGGAATGGTTTTGAAAATTATTATTTGATGAAAGGCTGCATGTAGATTACTTGTTGGATGTGTGCAACATAAAACTTCCAAGCCAGGACTTGAGTACAACCGTCCAGTGTGCCTTCATAGCATTTCTTTTTAAAATATATTTTATTGATTTTTTTACAGAGAGGAAGGGAGAGGGATAAAGAGTCAGAAACATTGATGAGAGAGAAACATCGATCAGCTGCCTCCTGCATATTCCCCACTGGGGATGTGTCCATAACCAAGGTACATGCCCCTGACCGGAATCGAACCTGGGACCCTTGAGTCCACAAGCCGATGCTTTATCCACTGAGCAAAACCGGTCAGGGCTTCATAGCATTTTTTGCCAGTTTTTTTTTTTTTTTTAATTTGCCAAATCTTGTGATCATCTTTGTGCTTCAGGAATAAAGTAACCCATTTATTTTAGCTTGATCAAAAGAGCTGGAAAAGAAAATCTGCTACACAAGTTATTATAAAATACAAGTCTAATACAGAGAGAAGTTTTATTGACTTGCTATTGAATTATCCCCTACAACTCTACTCTTCTATTTTCATATATAATAAATGATGATTATATTTCAAAGGAAAAAGAACTGAGTTGCATTGATATATTGATATGCTTGTATAGATCCTTATGATTTAATATAAAAATGTTGACAGTAAAGATAATTGTTTTTAGCTTGAAATAATAATAAGAGTATAATAATATCTTGTTCTTAAGAGATTATATCACTGATTCACCATCAGTAAGATATTTTTCCTTTAGGAGGGTATGTATTTATACCAATTTATCCTTTAGTAATCAATGGCACTCAGTTGAGAGATTACTTATTAAGTTTAGGAATTAATATTTAAGCAGGAAAGAGATGAGAGATATTTGAATGCTAAGAGGGTCACTACTTATCTTTTATTTTTATCAACTGAACATATTAAGTCATTGTAGGACTTTCAGGAATCATTCCTAAGTTTTTAAAAATGCTATTTTACCTTTGGATTGAGAGGCAGTTCAAGATCTTTGAGATCATCTAATCATCAAGGGTTACTTAGCATTTAAGTACAGAATATCCATGATAATCCTGCCTTTCAGTGAATTCACTGAGAAAAAAATCCCCAACTGATAAAACATAACACGATTTCCAGGCATGATAACATTATCATTTTTTACCGTTGTCCTATCTATCACCTTTGCTGTGAATATCCCTAAATGCCATCAGGTTGATGACTCTATAAATCTAGAAAATGCCTTGCAGTGAAATATAATCATCTGTTTCCAGATTAAAATGTTTCATAACACTGAGGGCTGATGTGCATAAGTTGTTAATTCCTATAAGTAAAACATTAAACCAAGGGAAAAATCCCTCTGAGATTTGATATTTCTAAAATGGGTATGCACTTAAAGAACTTCAGAGGTGAAGATAATTTTATTCTTTTTACATTGGAACATAACAAGACCATAGCAGGCCTCTAGATCCAGTCAGCATGTTTGGAATGGAAGGCAATGAGAAGTACAAACAATTCAGTCATTACTTTAGAATTACTAAACAAGTAATTTTCAGTGAGGCATGCATAAAATAAATTATGTAGAGTACCCTGAAAATACATGCATACGTATAAGACCGATAGGTGCTCTGACCAAGGCCTTGTCAGATGAAGAATGTGTTATACCAATTGGAACAGTGTCTGATGCTGGGTCCTTGTTTTCTGCAGAAAAGACTAGGAGCCAACAGAAAAATCCCCCACAAACTGCTTAGTGTAGGCAAGTGCAACACAAATATGATGATAAGGGGCTAACATCCAAATTTTACAAAGAACTTATTCAACCCAAAACCAACAAAAAGAAACAATCTAATAAAAAAAATGGCAAAAGGACCTGAATAAACACTTCTCCAAGCAGGACATAGAGATGGCCAGTAGGCATATGAAAAGATGCCAGCTTTAAAATTCTGCGTAAATCAATAGCTTAAGTTCAACTAACGTGTCAACTCAGTGCAACACGTATTGATATGCATCTCATTTTATGATGCTAATCTGCAGAAACACACTATTTTACTTAAAAATAGTTTTATCCTCTATTATTTTATACTTGTTTTATTACATTTTTTCAGAGTACAGAAAATGTTGCCATCAAGAAGTTCATAACCCGTGTCCTAAGTTAAGGAGGTTGAACCAGTTCTTCCATATAGGTCCTCAACTACAGACGCAGTTCACCTCCCTCACTGGTAGTATTCCTCAGAAAAGCTGACAGCTTTCAGATTCCTGGAGATTCAAGTTCAAATTAAATTTGAGGAGTTAAATACATTTAGGTAAATTGCTGGATAAAGGCTTTTCTTCGCATCATAAAAAAATGCTTAGTGTGGAGGTTGAAGAGTAATCAGGTCAATGCCCCACAATGACTGGAAAAATTATGCATATATAGAATCATGTGTCAAAAGCAGTCATTAGGTATGAAAGACAAATGCATGTACTTCAACGCTTTTAAGATAAAAAAATAAATAAATAAATAGAGACCAACCTTGAAAATACCCAGAGCAGACAAAACCAGATTAATCATACAAGCAAAGTTTAATTTAGCTTATTTTGCAAGGCTAACCTGACCTGGGTCATTTCTGGCTTATGCCTCTGGAAATCATAAGCAAAATTTGAATGGGTTCCCAAGGTTGATAGGAGGTAACCACTGTGAAACATTCTAATATTATAACCAATCACCATGAAGAACAAGCAGTCACTGCTTTCTCACTGTATAAGCCTCTTTATAACAATGTATCCTGCAACTGCTTCTGGTTTGCAAACTCTGTCTGTGTGTTTAAGTTAACATAATGTTTACTTGTTTTTTAAAGGCATGGACATATGTAATTTATAATTTTTATTTCAATCATTTTTTATTTTTCAAACATTTGTCATACAATATTATATTATTGTGCATATTAAACTAATATAATACAATATTATATTATATTAGTTTCAGGTGTACATCCTGGTGATTAGACATTACATAACTTACTAAGTGATCATCCCGATAAATTTCGTACCCGTCTGACACCATACGTAGTTATTACAATATTATACCTCGATTCCCTAAGCTCTACTTTAAATCCCTGTGACTACTCTGTAACAATCAGTTTGTACTTCTTAATCCCTTCATCTTCTTCACCCATCCTCCCAACCGCTCACTCATGTGGCAACTGTCAAAGTGTTCTTTGTACTTGTCCTGTTCTGTTCTACTTATATTCTTTTTTAGATTCAATTGTTGATAGATATATATTTACTGCCATTTTATTGCTCATGTTTTTTTTTATCTTTTATTTTCCTTCTTCTTAAACAAGACCCTTCAACATTTTATGTAATACTGGTTTGGTGATCGCATTTCAAAATTATTATTAATAATTCAATTTTTTCTGGGACTTGCCAGTATGTAAGCTCTTTCTAATTTTTTTTTTTAAAAAAGGATTATACATAGAAAAAAGCATACTGGTACCTTTTCTCATTATAAAATACAAAGTTATCATATATTTTATTAGTATTCTGGTACACAAAATTTATGTACGGACGAGGGGATGTGTCCCTCAGTCTGGCCTGCCCTCTCTCCAATCTGAGACCCCTTGGGGGATGTCCAACTGCCTGTGGTATTGGGCCTAAACCAGCAGTTGGACATTTCTCTAGCAATCCGGGACCATTGGCTCCTAACTGCTCATCTGCCTGCCTGCCTGATCGTCCCACACCACTCTGTCTGCCAGCCTAATCATCCCTAACTCAATCACTGAGCCACACCAGCCCAGCTAGGCTCACTTTTAAATCCTGACTGACTTCTGCCTACTTTTTCTATCAGTTACTGAGAGGGAAAGATATTGAAATCTTCAACTATAATTGTGAATTTGTTTAACTTTTTCCAGTCTCTCAGTTGCAATTGCATATAAACTAAAGTTCTTTTATTAGCGACAAACATTAATGTTATTGTAACTTCTTGATGAATTGGGTCCTCTGTCATTATGAAATGACCTTTTCTATCCCACACAAAATTTTTGCTCTAGAACTTATTTTGTCTGGTATTAATTATAGGCCTAAAGTTTTCTTTTGAATAGTGTTAACATGATTTATTATTTAATTCTCTTCCTTCTTTTTTTCTGTTTTTTTTTTTTTTTTTTAAATTGGATATTTTATAGTTTTTAAATTTTATTTGTTGGCTTATTGGCATAAATTTTATTTGTTGGCAAATTTTTTCTTAATGTAATGGTTGATTTATGTTTTTAATATATACCTATATCACTGCCCACCATTCAGTAATATTACATATTATTTTATGTATGGTATAAGAATCTTATATTGAGGAGGATGCTGGTCTTGCAAGGAATGTCAGGCCATAAAACCGAACAAAGCCCTGCCCTGCGGGAGGGCAGGGGGCTTTGTTCTGGCCCCGAACCCTTGGAACACCTGGGGGAAGGGTAGATGAAAAGTTGCACTTTCCAGGGCCTCATGGGAGGGAACATATTTGCAAAACAATGAACTTGAGAGGCAGTTATAAGACAAGATTCCCGTGTGTTTCCCCATTCTGATTTGGGATTTGGGACAACCCCAGAGTCCGGGCGTGTTATTAAAACTGTGATTTCTCCACTTCTTCAAAACATTGCTTAGTTTTGTTTTTTTTTTTTTGTTTTTTTGGTCTTTCTGCAACAGTATGGTATACTTTGATTTTTCCCCTTCTGGTCTTTGTGCTAGCATCATATATTTTATTTTGATATATATTATAAACCTGACATATTTTTCTTATTTTTGTTTTAAGTCATACTCAACCTCCAAAGAGTTTTTAAAATGAAATAAAGTAAAATAAAATGTATTTATCCACACAGTGACTATTTTTAGTCTCCCCTTTCTCTTTATAAGTTTCTATTTCCCTCTGTTATTAATTTTCTTCATTCTGGAAATTTTCCTTTGACATATCTTGTATTCAGCTCTATTAATTTTTTTCAGCTCTAGTATGACAAAATAATCTTTATTTAAACTTATGTTTTGAAAGATGTTTTTCCTATATAAAGAATTGTAGGTTGAGAGAATTATTTATTTGACATTTTAAAATTATTGGTCCATTAGTTGAGCTTGTTGATGGCAATAAATCAGCTATCTTTGGACTGTATGTTTCGTGTCTTTTTTTTCCTCTGGCTGCTTTTATAATTTTCTCATTATCATTTGGCTTAAGCAATTTGATTGTGATTTGTCTTGAAGTTTTCTTCTTTTTGTGTTCAGCTTCTTGGACTTTGCAAGTTTTTGATTTTCATCAAATTTTGAAAAATTTGGCCTTTAATTCTTCAAATACTTTTGGTGTCCCCTGCCTCTCTCCTTTTCTTCTAATATTCTTATTATACATATATTGGGAAGCTTGAAGTTTTTCACAGCTCTTTAATGTTCTGTTCCTTTTTTTTTATTCATTTATCACTCTGTCTTTATTTTGGGTGGTTTCCATTGCTATGTCTTCAACAATGATTTCTTCTATGTCTGATTTTTAATTTATCTTACCTAGGTATCTTTGATCTCAATCACAGTTTTCATCTCTAGAATTACAACTTATATCTTCTTCATATTGTCATTATCACTACTTAATGTGTTCTAATATCTTCCAGCTCCTTGAGCATATAAAATACAATGGTAATAAGTTTTGGTGACCTTATCTGATAAACCTATCAATGTGTCATTTCTGGCATGGTTTGATTGACTTTTTCTCTTGATTTTGGATAGTATTTTTCTTTTTCTTTGAAAGTCTTATAAATTTTAATTGGTTGTCAAACATGGTGACTTTACTGTGCTGGTGCTGGATAATTTGTATTTCAATAAATATTTTTGAGCTTTATTCCAAGACATGTTTAAATTCCTTGGAAATAATTTGCTCCTTATATCTGACGTTATCTTTCTTTATGGTCTATTATCTTGTCAAATTCTGAATGTGTTGGCTTTCCTGGATTCCTACCTCAATCTACTTAATGTAGGAAGACCACACAGTTCTGTACTACAGTCTCCTCTTCCTACACTGCTGTGTGGAAACTTTATCCGGTCAATACTCTGGGTCAATGGTAAAGCTCACTTCATATATCTTCCATCCGTCAGGGAGCAGTGCCCTTCGATGCCTGCTTCCCAATGTCTTAAGACAATGCTTCATGGCATTTTGTTGTTGTTTGTATGTTTTATTCAGTCAGAAGTATGAATCCAGTTTTTCTGTGTTCATCTTTATATTAGGACTTGATAAATCTCATTTAATTATCTTGACCTCATTACTTCTCCTGAATTCATTTCCTCTTTAAAATATGGCATCATTTTCTTCTTATCTACTACTTCTTAGCTATAATGGAAAATATTTTATAAGTTTCTTTATAGTGTAGCTCTAGAAGTATGATTATTTTTTCAGCAGAATCATTTTTTTTTTTAAATCTTATGAACTGGTGAGACATGGAATTTGTTGAATTCGGACTGTCCTGTGGGTTCTTGTTCTATGAAGTCTGAATAATAAAATTCATGAACTAAAATATTTTAAATAACTGTGTAGAAGTTTATTGCAAGCATATACAAACTCCACCTCAGGGAGGGGTCCTCAAAGGAAAAACCTGCTCTCTCTCTAAAATGGAAAAAATCTAGTCTAGCTCTCTGAGTTTCTTAGTCTACTGGTTTATATATGCTGGTAGCTTATTTGTCTGAACATGAACCTCTCTAATGCCACCTTTCCTTAATTTACGTCCCTCGTGCTTTCCTAATTGGCTACGTTCCTACATGATATCAGTTTCCAGGCCTCAGAGCTCACCCAGTGCCCCCACTCTTCTTCTTCGCTTTATCTTGTAACATTCCTCCATCCTTTATGAGTGGAAGAAAGTCAATCTTAATGTCTCTGCCCATTACATGTGCATTCCTCTCCCATGGACCCCCTTTCCCTAAAACTGCCTTTTCTGTCTCTAAACTCCTTTCACTGGGATAATAATCAAAATGTATAACGACTCAAATTCACAGTTTGGCTATTCTAGATGTTATTTCCTTTAATGCAATCTTAACAGTGGACTGATTTATATGAATCTCACGATTCTTTGCATACCATACATAATACCCAGGTAACATGTTTTGAACTTTTAAAGTGATATTTAAGAAAACAGCTAGAGTATACCTAAATATTCTTCTACCTGTTCCTTTTGTCAGGATTTCTCAAATACTTGAATATGTAATTTTTCAAGTGATAATTTAGTATACAACACTTTAAAAATCTATTTAACTGTGATGTTTGTTTTGAGTATATTTAAGTAATAAATGTTGAAAAATATGTCCTTAGCAAATTTTTTTTTTAAATTACAAAGAATTCTTTAATGACACTCTTTTAAAAAGAATTGCCTTAGAGAACATAACATTGTCAGACACGTAAGCTGTAACATTTTTCTTTTAATAGCCCAGAAACCTTATCTATATCAAAATGTAAATAATATATTTACAATATTGCTGCTTTGTCAAGTGTGCTCTTGTTAAATACTTTTCAAATTAATGTGTATAACACAATTATACTAATAAAATTAGAAAGGTTAGTATGAATAGTACAGATATGAAGAAATGAGGGTTTATTTTGTTAGACAGGAAGCTGTTTTCCCATTTGAGTGTTTTACATGGTAGTGCCAGGTATAAAGATTATACTACTTGACTTTAAATACAAATACATGATTTATAATTCAGATCATGTTTCTTTGGTGGCTTTTACTTCATGCTAGTTAATATTTGCAATTTCTTATACACCCAGGATTAACCATTAATTTTCTTTGGTTCATTTTGTAAGTTTCTTTAAGTATTTTTTATTAGTGTTGATGTTAGAGACCGTAAGTTTTTAAGAATCACAATCTATTCATCGGTTTGATTCATCAGCTGAATGCAGAGAATATCCTACTGTTGTTACATTTAGTAGTAAAGAATTATTAAACTAGACTGCTAAATAAGTGGAACTAGACTTCTGATTAATACTGTCAACACAACTTTAAAATATCTTTTAGTTAGGAAATTGGATAATATTTTGTAGAAAATGCAGTGTTCTTGGGGCAAATGGGTGAAGGAAGTTAAGAGGTAAAAACTTCCAGTTATAAAATAAATAAGGCATGGGGATGTGATGTACAAAAAAAGTACTAGGGATGTAATGTGCGACATGATGGTTATAGTTAACAGTACTGTATGATACATAGGACAGTTGTTAAACAGACTTGATTCTAAGAGTTCTAATCACAAGGAGAAATGCTTTTCTTGGTTTTTATTATATCTATGTGAGATGGTGGATGTTAGCCAAACCTATTATAATCATTTCACAGTATGTATAAATCAATGCATCATGTTATACACCTTAAACTTACAGTGTCCCGTATGTCAGTTATTTCTCAGTAACACTGAAAAAAGAGGAATCTTTGTAAAAGAAAATTTAAAAAAGAACAGATATGCAAAAGAAGGGGGAAAAAAAAGCTAAGGAAACTAAAGAAAATATTGGGGTGTGATCCCAATTGGAAAATGGGGTTTTTCTCTAGCAACAGCTTTGCAATTATTTATTTAAACTTTTATATACTGATAATGACTTGATATTATGGAATGCCTTATACTATATTCCACTAAAGAGAACATAGTAATGAGACACAATTTTTGAACCGGAACATGCTGTATTCCCCTGGGCAGACTGGTTCCCGGGCTCTTGTCCAGTGGAATCAAAGAATGAATCCACTGACAGAAGATGGTATAGCAAAGCTGGAAATTTTATTGAAGAACAACTATAGATTCCCACGTGGGGAAGGGGAAAGAATCTCACAGCACAGACTGGGAGTGGGATGTGGGAAGAGGGAAAGAGTCCCACTGAGTCCCTGTTTCCATGGTTTATAAAGGCTGCAGGTCCGCGTGCCTTGTTATCTCTTCTGATTGGACAAGTTACTATAGTAACTTCTGAGCTCAAAGGTCAAACCTCACGTGGGATGTGTGAGGCTCTCCTCCCCTCCTTTCTTATTGTTTTCCTGTTCCCTTTGGGCTTACTTCTTCTCCTTCTGGAGAAAGGGCTTCCTTCCCTTTATTTTGTAAATATATTTTTTGCTGTTCCCAGCTCCCTCATTCTATGGAAATGTACCTGTTACAGCTTTTCAGCTTCCCTATTCTATGGAGATTTACCTCTGCTGCTTTGCAGCCCTGTGCTTCCTCCATAGTTCTTTTAATTTCTAATTTTTCCTAAACCTGTCATTTTTTACCCCTAAAAATTCATGTTTCAGTAACATTTAGAATATTGTCTTCTTTTCTGGTATCATTATGAATAATGCTACCATTATAAATAAGTAGTTGTGTACATTTTAAAAACTAGTTAAGTCTTTTGTAAATGATTAAGGGGCCTGTCTACTCTCAGGACCATCATTCACTGACATCAATGAACAATGGGCTGTATTTGCATGAGGAATGGAGCAGTATATGTTATCTATTAAAATTATAGGACAAAACCTATAAATGTATTTGGTTTATGGTCTTGTGATTAAAATATGAATGCAGAGGAAAAAATGAGAAAGTGATTCTGGTTAATTGATTCTTTTCTATCATGTTTTGTTCATGGCAGTGTCACTGTATTTCCTTATTATGGTAAACTAGAAGTAGGGTCCTAGGCCTGAACAGCGATCAGGGCCAATCTGTGGAGGGACCGGTGGGGTAATGAGGGGGGTCCTGCTTGCACCCACCTTGGCTGGCTTGGTGCTGTCCACTCACCAGCTCCACCCACCGCCACCACTGCCAGTCAGGGCCTGTGGGCTGGGGCAGTTCCTGCATTGAGCGTCTGCCCCCTGATGGTCAATGCATGTAATAGCGACCTGTCGGTCCACCATTCAATCAATTTGCATATCAAAGAAGACATAGTCACAAAGGCTCAAAAATAGGGATCTATATTAAAAAGGATAATTTGTTTCAGCAGTAGGTGGGACAGTATAAATTATAAAAATCTACTTCACTGAGGATATTAATCTTAAATATTTTCCTTACATATATAGGCATAAAATTATGCTTATGCAATTGTAGTCTATATAATAAAATATTTAGTTTTTAAAAAATATTTTAAAAGTAATCATTATTTAAGCAAATTGGAAAATTAGTAGTCACATTTTATTTTATTCTGCAGCCCCACAAAAATTTTGTAAAGAATAATCAGTTTTCCACTTCTCCTCAGGTTGTTCTTTTAAATTCCCACAAATCAGGTTTGCTACTCTGCTTCACTGCTCCATGTGGTCTCAGAGTAATCTACCGAGAGTCCATAAATCAAAAACTCCTTTATTCATGGACAAAGTACATTTAATCAATTTGCCCACTGCTGAGTTTCCAGTATCATCAAATCTCTGATCTATCTTTATGAATTTAATACATAATCTAAGAATATGATATTGACTGATTATTCATTACTTGAAGCACTTATGGACTATAGCAATATTAAAATGTTTCAAATAGACAAAAATATCACCTCTAGTTTTGAAAGCACAATGGCTGTGAATTCATTGCTGTTCTGTGATATAAAGTTATTTTATCTTCTAAGGATATTGTTTGTTTAAATTATTATTTTTGGTTATTGAATCTGGTATATAAAATTGCATTTGTTTTTATCTGCTTTATTATGAAAAATAGTGACTTGTTTTTATCAACTGTATTCTTACCCAATTACTCTTTTTTATTCTCTTTCTGGTTAATTTTTTATTTTAAAATAATTCAAATGTATAGAAAAAATTGAAAGAATATTTGAAAACATTCCCATAAGCTCTTGCCCATTTTATTTCTTTGCTTTATTGCTCTCTCTCAATATGTAAATATGATATATATATGTGTATATATATATTTAGATGTATATTTACTTTACATAATTATTATTTTCTCTTTATTTTTATTGTTGAAAGTAATACAGATGTACCCCTTTTTCCACATTGACCCATTCTAGCCTGCTCCCTCTCCCGGCCTCAGGCCTTCACCACACTATTGCGTGTGTCTCTGGGTTATGCAAACTGTAGATGCATATAAATTCGTTGGTTAGTCTCTTCCCGCTCTCCCAGCCCCACCTAATTATTTTTGGAACTAACTGAGCATAAGTTGCAAGCATGATCCCAGTTGTAACTAAAAGCCAAGCATACCTCCGTGCCTGACCTTAGTCCTATTCCTGGTGTGCCACAACTAGTTCGAACTGGCTTTCGAGAGCCAAATATGCACAGCTCTTCTCAAGTCCTCCCTGTGGCTTCACAGGAGGAGTTCGAAAGCGGCCTTTGTGGGAGCAGTTATGTCACAATTGTTACAAATCTGGGAAAGCAGTAAGCATTACAAACCTGGGCTTCCTGACCACCATCTTGATGCATCCATCTTATATAAAAACTTTGAAATTTTAACCCTGCTATTTCTGGCTTCTGGAAATGCTTGCTGGCTTAATTAATAAGGAAAATAAGACTACTCCCATTTCAGAGAGGCCATTCAACCTTCTCCAGATGAAGTTATCAGTACTGGTGACAGGCCAAGCCTTTGGTTGAGGTCTCAAAGCCCTAGCACATAGGGCCCTTTAAGAACTTGCAAAGGGAACCAGAAAAAAACATATTTGGGAGACAAAGAAGGTAAAATCATATAAATACAGGAAATTTGCTGTGTAATTTCACCCAGAATTTGAGAAACATTTTCCTCTGGGCCCGCGCGTAATAAATGTAACTCCATCTCTCTAAGCGTTGCTTGGTTCTTCTCCGGTTTTTCTGTAACAATCTCAGGAGAGCCAGTTTACCACGGAAATAATCATCACCCTCAGGAAATCAACTGTACTGCAATGCTACCATAACTCACATATTTCACTCAAATATTGAAATTTAATAATTGCTTTATGGCAACAAAGCAAAATAAAACAAAAAGTAACACTTTCTAGTTTCCATGTCCCTTAATCTTCAATCTGGAATAGAGTCACAGGGTGACTTTTTCTTTTGTGACTGACACTTTTGGTGAGTACACGCCAACTAATGGGTAGATCTTTGCACAATTGGGGTATATATGATGTTTCTTCCTGTTTGCACCTGGGTTACACATTCTTTCAGGTAAACAAAGAAGTAATTCTGTGCTCTTCATGACGTATTTCATCAAGAGGTTACACGATGTTAATTTTGTCCTGTAACTGCTCATGCTAACTTTCATTACCCGGTTAAGGTGCTGTACACCAGGTTTCGAATCCTGCCACAGAGGATGAGTGACATGAGGCTGAGTGACATGCAGCCATGAGGCTGGAACATTCAACGGCTGATCTAGGACCCTGCAGTGCTCAGTCTTTCCATCTGGCCCAGTCACCAGCAAAGTCATCCTTTAAAAAAGTGTAAGTCAAAGTATTTTATTTTTTTCATTCTAAACTGTTTAGTGATATTTCTTTCCTTTCACAGTAAAAGCCAAAACTCTACATGATTTGTCCTTTCACTACTCTCTCCATGAAACTCTGTCCAGGCTCAGTGTATCTCGTTCTTTTAAGATGGCAAACATAAATGCACCATAAGGGATTAAATAAACAAACAAACAATTATCAGAGGGAAAGTGGGGGTCGGGAGTGGTAGAAGTGGGTATCCTATACAATAAAAGCCTACTATGCAAAGTGTCCAGTCGTCCGTTCAACCAATGAAAGCATAATATGCTAATGATATGCTAAAGCTGCTCAACCACTCACTATGACATGCACTGGCCATCAGGGGGCAGACACTCCAACAAGTAGGTTAGCTTGCTGCTGAGGCCCAGCCAATTGGGTGAGATGGCCAGACATGCCCTGGAGCCCTCCCTCGGTCCTTCCCTGGCTGGCCAACCTCCCGCATCTCTACCCAGCCCCGATCGTACACAAGTGGGGTCCCTCGGGCTGGCCTGTGCACTCTCGCAAGCTGGGGCCCTTCGGGGGATGTTGGAGAGAGCCTGTTTCACCCTCAACCCACAGGCCAGGCTGAGGAGCCCCACTGGTGCACGAATTCGTGCACTGGGCCTCTAGTAGAGGAGATAAGTGGTGATGGAAATAGACTTGACGTGGGATGGTGAACACACAATACACTATACAAATGATGTGTTATACAACTGTACTCCTGAAACCTATATAATTTTATTAACCAATGTTATACCGATAAATTCAATAAAAAATTAAAAAGCTATTGGAATTGTCATTCTTAATTTTTAGAAGACTTTTCTTCTAGACCTTTACCCCAAAATGTTGATGACTCATTTCTTTCAGCCTCAGATGTCTATTAATTGTAAGGCCTTCCCTGACCCCTTACATAAAATAATCACTCAACCCTGGTTCTTCTCTTTTTTTATACATCCTGTCCTTGCATTTATCACCAAAATGATTTTCTTTATGCTTTCTTTATATATTTTAGTTCTGTCTTTCATGGGAAACAGTACATAAGCATGCTTAGAGTATAATAAAGATTGGTCTAATTCATGGATTTTTCCACTGATATGCCACAAAAGGCAGAGTTGTTGCAAGAATTTTTAAAACATACAATACCTGACTATTTAGTCAGGGACACTCACCTCTTTTCCCTTATATTGTCAAATAAAAAAATGACAACACAACAATATCTGTCTGGTGTGAATCAATTAAAATGATACCTATTTTTTTTGTTAGATCAGCAAAAAATATATTTGTGTGTGTGCTGCAGAATTTTAGTACTAGTAATTAGTTTGTGTTTCATGAGATGAAAAAGGTTGAAAATCACTCATCTAATGGATAAATTCCCTTTGGATACACTATTAAAGCATTCTAATAATGAGGTAAAAAATTGCATTCCATATTACTTTAAAATTCTGATATATAATTCAGTATTTTAATAAAAATATAGAAATGATGCTTAGAATTTATCATATATCATCAAATCTAATTCACTTTGTAAGTTATTTAATTTTCCAAAAATTTAACTTAGGTTAAAGCCTAAAATATTTAGCACTACTTGTTTTAATATGATTTTTTTTCAAATTTCACTAGAAGTGTCCAGTATTGACTTGCCTTCTTAATTAATTTCTCTACTCCTCTATAGTGTAAACTAACACATCAAAATCGTATATGTAGAGTCTGGCAAAGTAATCAATTTTGCTTGTTTAAGTTTTCTCTGTTTCTAGTCTCTCTAGATTCCCCTTCTCCTAATGAGTTTACACATTAAAAAGAAAATCATTATGGTCAAGCTTTTCAGGGGTCCTGAAATCACAAGGCTTTGACTTTTGAACATGATATCATAGCTCTATAGCACCAACTTTCTGCTCATTGAAGGACATTACTGAACTAAAGGCTCGGTGCACAAAAATTTGTGCACTCGGGGGAGAGGGGTTCCTCAGCCTGGTCTGTGCCCTCTTGCAGTCTGGGAACCCTCAGGGGATGTCCACTTGCTGGCAGTCAGACATCCCTCTGGCAGCCTGGGAGCCCTCGGGGGATGTCCACTTGCCAGCGGGGAGCAGGCATGAGCTGCAGTCAGACATCTTTAGAGATGCTGAGGAGGCGGGAGAGTCTCCCACCATCACCACTGTGCTGGCAGCTGGCTTGTGGCTGAGCAGAGCTCTCCCTGTGAGAGTGCACTGACCACCAGCGAGCAGCTCTTGCATTGAGCGTCTGCCCCCTGGTGGTCAGTGTGTGTCATAGTGACCAGTCATTCCCAGTCATTCTGTTGTTAGGGTCAATTTGCATATTACCCTTTTATTATATAGGATAGCAAATATCGACTATGGTTATGTGCATATTTATTTTTATCTAGAGCATGAGTAAATAGAATTAATCCTTCTTCAGTTCTCATTTTGTCCATTGTATTACATCTTTAGTAGCTTCTAAAACATGTAAAACTTTTGAGAAGTCTCTCAATAAAGTTATCTTCCCTTTATTGACTTATGCTTAACCTTGTATTTATCGGAACTTTAGTTTATAATTTTAAAAAATTAATTTATATCTCTCCAGCCCCTTTTCTTTTCAGGTAAATACAATATAATGCTACAGAAGTCTTTTTTGTTATTCCTGAAGGTAATCATTGGATGACAGTCACATTTATATTTTTTCTGGATGTACCAATATCACATTCACTAAAATTCTAATGCTTTGTGCCCCATGCCTCAATCCTTGGCCCTCTACTCTACCTTTTGGTGATCTTGCCCAGGCTCATAATTTTAAATTTTTATCTATAAATTTCTGAATCTCAATTATGTATTTAGCCCCAACCTCTCTCCTGAACCATCCAAACTTGTTTATCTAATTTACATTTGGATGCCTGTACTTTGATAAATCAGAGACATCACAAATTTAACATTTCCAAAACTGAACTACTGGATTTTTCTCCAAAACTTACTCTATAACTATAATTATCTTCATTTCAATTGATATTAGCCTTTTATTAGTTAGAATTTATCTACTTACACTCTCTAAACCCCATATCCAAACTTTCACAAATTATCACAAACCGGATTTAAAATATAGTACAGTTATGGAGATCAGAAATCTAAAAAGGCTTTCCCTGGACAAAAATCCAAATGTTGGTAGTGATTTATTTCTTCTGGGAAATCTAGAAGTCAATCTGTTTCCTTGCCTTTTTTAGCTTCTAGAGGTTGTCTACATTGTTTGGCTGGTCACATCTCTAACACTGAGCCTCCTTCCTCCCATTAATAAGAATATGTGTGATGACATTGGGCCAATTAGTATAATCTGGATAATCTCTTCATCTCCAACTCCTCAATTAAAACATACTGGGAAAGTCCTTTGTACCATGTAGCTTTTGTATGTGTTCCTATTTTTTTAATTGAGGTAAAATTTTAAATGTACAGAACTTGTGAAGTTTTAACAAACATAAGGCCTATTTAATATACATTCCTATCTAGATATAGAATATTTCCATCACCCCAGAAAGTTTCTTTGTGTACTTTCCAAGTTACTGTTCCTCACCCAGAAATAATTTTTCCTATTTTTATCTCTGCAGTTTACGGAGGGTTCCTGACTGACTGTGGTTTGACTTGCAATTTTTTGACTTTATGATGATGAGAAGGTGATAGGTATTCAGTAGAAATTGTACTTTGAATTTTACATTTTGTTCTTTTCCCAGGCGAGTGATAATTTGAACAATACTTTGTCATGATCCTGGGCAGCAGCAGCAAGAGGATTTTACCCAACTCGAAGCTCATGTAAGTGTTTAATGTGGGCTTGGCTAAGTTGTGAAGTAGGTTAGATGTATTAAATGCATTTCTGACTTACAGTATTTTCAATTTCTGATGGGTTAATCAGGCCATAACCGCATCATAAGATAAAAAGAATTGGTAATTTTGTATGTTGATGAAATTCATATGAATGGAATCACACAGTATGTACTGTTTTTATGAATGGGTTTCTTTCATCCATATGTGCTTTATCTATGTCATTGTGTACATCAATAGTTTGTTTTGTTTTATTGCTGAGCAGTATTCTGTTGTACTAATATGCCATGATTTATCCATTCTCTCTCTCTCTCCTTTTTTATGGACATTTAACTTTTCTCAGTCTTTGATTAATATGAACAGAACTGCAATAAACATTATTGTCTAATGAATACATGTTTGTTTTCATTTCTCTTAACTAAAGAGGAGTAAATTGCTGGGTCAGAGGAAAAACTAGCAACCTTTTTATTATCAAAATGGTTTAAACAGTTTAAGAGGCACATTTCTGTCAATATTTGTACTTGTAGGCATATCCACTTTAGCATTCTAATTGAGGTGAAGGATAGTTTACATTTCGACTTGTGATGATTAATTATGTTGAACACTTTTTCATGTACTCATTGCCCTTAAAGTTTTTAGTTTATTTTTTAATTGGGTTCTTTCTTTTTTTTTAAATTATTGAGTTAAAAGTTTTTTATATATTCTAGATATTAGCAGTTTGCTGGATATATATATTGCAAATATTTTTCCCAGTCTGTGACTTCTTTGTTCACTTTGTCAATAATGTATTTTAACAGGTGTATTTTTCCTATTTATTTGTTTTTCCATGTGGGTTTTCTTTCAAAAAGAGTTTGAGTATGAACTTAAATTTATTATTATTATTAAAATATTTTCAGGGGAGCAGTTTAAGGTTATAAAAATAGAGAGAGAGAGATACAGAAACTTTCTATATACCCCTACCTCACACATGTACATCCTCCCCTATTAACAGTTTCCCCCAACAGAATGGTACATTTGTTGCAATTGGTGAATCTATATTGACATCTAATTTAATAAAAGAGTAATATTTAAATTGAACCCATTATACCTAAGCCACGCCCACCAGCCGATCAGAGTGATGATATGCAAATTAACCCAATGAAGATGGTGGCTGGCAGCCACGGAGCTAGAGCAAATAACCAGTGCTGGAGGAACTGCCTAAGCCAGCTGTGGCCTCCACTCAAAGCAACAAAGTTTCAATTATAGATGATAAATAAACACCAGAAACCTGCTTCCAGCCAGCGTTGCTGGGACCTTAGGTCAATGGGAGCTGTGGCCAGCCTGCAAACAGCCCTCAGCCCCTCACTCAGGCTGGCTAGGCACCCCAGAAGGAACCTGAACCCTGAAGGGGCTGTTGGCAGCCTGAAAACGGCCCTCAGCCCCTCACCCAGGCTGGCCAGAAATCCCAGTAGGGACCCGAACCCTGAAGGGGCTGTTGGCAGCCTGAAAACAACCCTCAGCCCCTCACTCAGGCTGGCCAGGCATCCCAGTAGGAACCCAAACCCTGAAGGGACTGTGGGAAGCCTGAAAACGGCCCTCAGCCCCTCACCCAGGCTGGCAACACCCCTATGGGGTGAGGGTCCACACTGGGGGGCTTGGCCAGCCTGCAAACAACCATCAGTCCCTCACCCAGGCTGGCTAGGCACGCCAGCAGGTGGACATCCCCTGAGGGTCCCAGACTGTGAGAAGGCACAGGCCGGTTTGAGGGACCCCTCTAAGTACACAAATTTTTGTGCACCAGGCCCCTAGTATTATAATAATCCAAAGTCCATAGTTAACACTAGAGTTTATACTTGGTGATGTACATTCTATGTTTGTTTGTTTGCTGTTGTTTTTTAATGAAGTCGAATTTATCAAATTTTTTCAAACCCTATTGCTGTATATTCAAAAGTAACTATTTCAATATTTGGGAATTAGAAATTTAAAAAAAGTAGGTAACATGCCATTGGGAGTCATTCTACTATTTCAAAAAGTGTTTGGAAGATGTTTAAATATTAATTACATTTTTAAATGTATAGTTGTTTTATAAAAATATAACATATGCCAAAAATGAAATTTGACTGTTAGTAGCATTGAGAACCTTTTCATGTGTCTATTAGCCATCTGTATGTCCTCTTTGTCTATTCGGATTCTTTGCCATTTTTAAAATGAATTTTTTATAGTATAGTGTTACATAAACTCTTTTACAAAATTTGGATATTAATCCCTTACCAGATTTATCATTGGTGAATGTGTTCTCCCATTTAGTGGGCTGTCTTTTCATTTTGCTAATGGTTACTTTTGCTCTGCAAAAACTTTAGTTTGAGGTAGTCTCATTTGTTTGTTTCTTTTATTTCCCCTGTCCAAGGAAATAGATCAAAAAAACTATTGCTAGAAGAAATGTCAGAGCTTTTGCTGCCTGTGTTTTCTACTAGGATTTTTATGGTTTTGAGTCTTACATTTGTCTTTAATCCATTTTGAATTTATTCTTGTGTATGGTGTAAGAAGGTGCTCTAGTTTTGTTTTTGTGTGCACAGATCTGTCCAATTTTCCTGACACCATTTATTTATTTTTATTCACTAAAAAAAATCTTTATTGTTGAAAGTATTACATAGTTCTCCCTTTTCTCCCTTTCTAGCCCACCCCACCACCTGCCCCAGACCTTCACCACCCTATTATCTGTGGCCATGGGTTATGCACACATGCATACAAGTTTTTTGGTTGATCTCTTCCCACCTACCCACCCACCCTTGCCTTCCCTCTGATATTAGACAGTCTTCATCCCATTGTATGTTCTTGCCTACTTTGTCAATTATTAAATAAATAAAGTAAATAAATGAAAAAAATTGAAACAGACACACCCTGGCCGGTTTTGTTCAGTGGATAGAGCATTAGGTTCCATTCTGGTGAAGGGAACATACCTTGGTTGCAGGCTCAATCTCTGGACCCTGTCAGGGTGCTTATGGGAAGCAGCCAATTGATGTGTCTCTCTCCTTTCTAAAAAGAAATCAATGGAGAAATATCTTTCGGTGGGGATTAACAAAAAAAATTAAATAAATAAAATAAGCCCTAATTGGTTTGGCTCAATGGATAGAGCACAGGCCTGCAGACTCAAGGGTCCCAGGGTTGTTTCTGGTGAAGGACATGTACCTTGGTTGCAGGTACATCCCCAGTAGAGGGTGTGCAGGAGGCAGTTAATCAATGTTTGTCTCTCACTGATGTTTCTAACTCACTATCCCTCTCCCTTCCTCTCTGCAAAAAAAAAAAAAAATCAATAAAATATATTTAAAATAAATAAGTAAATAAGTAAATAAATAAAAATTTAAAAATAATAAATTAGAAAAATAAAAGAAACAGACTCATAGATACAAAGAACAGAAGAGAGGGGCATTAAGGGACTGGGTATAAAAGGTGAAGGGTTTAAGCAAAAACCCCAAACAAATACAAAAACCCATAGATACAGATAACAGTCTGGTGACTCCCAGGGGACTCTGGGGTGGGGGCAGGTAGCAGGGGGTAAAAGGGGGATAATGGTAATGGAAGGAGACTTAACTTTGGGTAGTGAACACACATTGCAACATACAGATGATGATTATAGAATTTTATTAACCACGGTCAGCTCAATACACTCAATAAAAATAAATAAGTAAATATGGTCAATATCACTGATCATCAGGGAAATGCAAATCAAAACATGATGATTATATTGCCTCACTCCTATTACTATGGCTATTATCATAAGGATAAGAGTTAACAAGTGTTTACAAGGATGTTGAAAAAAGGAATCTCCTGTACACTGTTGATGTAAATAGTCACTATTTAAAGCAGTATAGAAGCTCCTCAAAAATTAAATGTAAAAGTACCAAATAATATAGCAACTCTACTTCTGGGTATATATCCAAAGGAAATGAAATCATGATCTTGAAGAGCTATCAGCATTCCCACATTCATTACAGCATTATTCACAATAGCCAATATATGGAAATAATGTGTGTGTCTACGAATGAATAAATAAATAAGATGTGATATATATGAAATGGAATATTATTAATCCCTGAGAAATAAGAACTTTCTGCCATTTTCAGCAATGTAGATGGACCTTGGGGGCATCATACTAAGTGAAATAAGTCAGTCAGAGAAAGACAAGCGCTGCATGGTCTCACTTACAAGCAGAATCTTTAAAAGGCAAACTCACAAAAATAGACTAAATGGGGTTACTGGAGACAGTGGGTTGGTGAGAGAATAGGGAGATGTTGGTCAAAGACAATTATGAATAAGTTTTGGGGAGTCAATATGAAGCATTGAGATTGTATGTAGTTAATAATAGTGTATTATATGCTTCAAAGTTGCAAAGAAGATAAATCTTAAATGACCTCACTCTGAAAGAAGTAGTAATTATGTGACATGATACAAGTGTTAGCTAATGGTAATCATTTTGCAGTATACTGGTACAAATATACAAAGCAACATGTATGTCTTAAACTTACACAATGTTATATGTTAATTATATCTTAAAATTAGAAAAAATTATCATACTAAAACTTTATGAGGGAGATCCCTATCATTCATCAAAGGACTTTTGCTTACTTTGGTCTCTTTTTGTGGTTCACAAGTTAAGTGTGTGTGTGTGTGTGTGTGTGTGTGTGTGTGTGAGAGAGCTTGTGACCAGCTAGTGGGCATTTTATTTCATTTCTAAAGTTTGGATGGGTGAAAAGGGAAATGTGGGCTAATGCTGTAGTGCAAATAATTTTTCTTTATTTAAATAAAATTAATTTTGCTACCTTTCCCATAAATAGTCAGATTCATTAAGTGATTACATATTATTTATAGAAGAGATATTAACAAGGGCTAAGATGGGATGTAGCAATGATGATTAAGTTTAGAAACGTTGATAAAATTTATCATTACTCTATGAATAAAAGTGAACTGGAGGCCTTATGACTACTCAACAAAACTCCATTCATCTTCCAACTCTTAATCCAATGACATTAAATAATTCTACTTATTTGATTCTCTGATATTGGTATTAGACATTGCAACAACTAAACAAGGAAATAAGGTAGAAATGAAAGACATAAAGGGCCAGATCTTAATTTTCTGTTAGTAGTTTTCTCATACTTTAAGTTCCAGACTGATTCAGCAACATCTAACTTAGTTTATAATAACCATAAATAATTATTCAAAATACTATTTTGCTTTTCTTTTCAACTCGAAACTCTCCCCCACAAAAACAATAAAACCCCAACTGCTGTTGAAGTCTTGCAGTTCATATCCTACTGCATTGCACTGTTGCTCTTGTGATAAGCACACAGTGCAAATAACTCTTTGATTTGAAAGTCCTCTGTCTAAAAAAAATGTGCATCTACTTATCTAATGGCATTGCCTTTGGAAAATTACTCTATTTTTTTAAGTGTATAAATTTTGGAAGCTATAATTAACTCACCATATATAGTGTGTCCATAATATAAAAAATATTAACTCAAAATGCTCCATTTTGTGGTGATAATGTCTATGTTTTTTAATTGTGGTAAAACACACATAACCTAAAATTACCATGTTAACCATTATTAAGTATATTAGTTAAATACAGTTAACATTATTAACCACAATAAATTCACGAGTGGTATTAGATATATTTTCTGTGCTGTGCAAACAATTTCCCAAATTTGTCATTTTGCAAAACTGAAACTCTATGCTCCTTGCACAGTTCCCCATTTCTACTTCCTGTAGTTCCTAGAAATCATTACTCCACTTTCTGTCTTTATGGCTTGGACTGCTATACATTTCTCTTACAGGTGAAACCATACAATATATGTCCTTTTGTGACTCATTTATTTCATAATGAGTAATGTCCTCAAGGTTCATCTGTGCTATTGCCTGTGTCTGAATTTCCTTTTTTTAATGCCTAAATAACATGCCATTGTATATATAAAACCCATTTTGCTTATCCATTCACCTGTCAATGGACACTTGGGTTACTTCAAGCGTCTATGTTGGCTATTGTGAATAGTGCTGCTAGGAGCAGGAGTGCACTTAAATTGTGTTTTTAAATTAGCCTAAGAGATGAGACTTACTAGCAATTTCACAAGCTCCAAATTCTTAAGCTTAAATAAAATTTTTAAGTTGAAACAGTAGAACTGGCATTTCTCTTTTACTGTTCTCCCTCCCTGATCTAATACATTTCAATCATCTTGACCTAAAACATTCAGAGAAGTCCTGCAATTCCAAAGATGACATGAATTTCAGGGCCATCTGAAAAGCTTTACTATGTAAAATAAGCAAGGATCCTTTTTTTCCCTCATCTAAGACTAAAACTTCAGCTTTATCTACACGTATCTCATCAGAGTTTTCTCCTGTCTTAAAATAATTTGTACAATAGGTAGAGATTTTTATTTATTCTGGATTCTCCATTTTTTCTGAAAGCTGAACTCCATTGCATTCTATTTTTTTTTTATTGTAAGTAAAACTCTACTTGGTTTTTAAAAGATTTTCTAAGATGTATATAGAATTTGTGCATTTTATTATTTTTCTTTCTTGACAATTTACTTAGCGGGTCCCAGTGCAATATCCACAGAAAACTCTCAACATAGTTAAGTAAATTGTGCTGCCTAAGAAGTATATTTCACAGATCCCCTGTGCCAGCCTTGCTTTCCTCGGTTCTAAGTGTATTAAGGGCTATCACCAGGCAACAATAGAATTTTACTCCCTGTGAGCCTGATTCATGGTCATCTTGTTGTCTAGGATAAATCTACTTTAAAATCAATCTGGATTATTTCTTTCTTAATGGCTTCCCAAACCACCCCAGTAATGGCAGGTGCAGAGAATTTGGTACCTACCTTTGCTCTGTACTGAGTATTTATAAGCTTCATGGGCATCCACTATAACAACCACTCACCTCTTCAAACTGCTGCATTATAAAAGGAGCCATTTTATAGAAATCGCTAGTGGCTTCGTGCACAAAATTCATGCACAGGGGGGTGTCCCTCCACCCCACCTGCATCCTCTCCAATATGGGACCCCCTGGGGGTTGTCCAGCTGCTGGTTTAGGGGATCGGGCCTAATCTGGCAGTCAGACATCCCTCTTATAATCCAGGACTGCTGGCTCCTAACTGCTCACCTGCCTGCCTACCTGATTGCCTCTAACCATTCTGCCTGCCAGCCTGATCACTCCCAACTTCCTCCCCGCCCGACTTGGTCACCCCCAACTGTCTCCCTGCTGGCCCCCAACTGCCCTCCCCTGCTGAGCTCATCTGCCTTGGCCCTGCCACCATGGCTTTGTCTGGAAGGATGTCTGGAAGGTCTCCTGGTCTAATTAGCATGTTACCCTTTTATTAGTATAGATGGGCCAGTCTCAATTGCATGTGTGAAAAAGTTGCCCCTTGTCATGTCCAACATCATTGATGTCGTTTTTATTTTAACATCTGTCTGCCTTCTGCACAGGAGTTGTTTGCACATATGTTTGCAACTATATTAACTTTTGACTCTTTGCTGAATTGCCAAATGATCCCAGATCTCTGCTTGCCATTCTGTCAGAAAAGCCTCTATTTTTACTTTGTAAAAGGACTATTATTAACTACTATGCATTACTTATTTGCAATTAATGTCCTTTGAGTCTATAGACAATGTTCCTGTAGAGTCTTTCTTATAGATTTATCAAGCATAAAGATTTGTCCATACTATAGGAGCATGTAATTCAAAATATGTAATTAAAAAAGAGACAGCTGCACTATCACAAAAGAAAAATACCTGTGAATATTTAAAGATTCAAAACTGGATTTGGAAGACTTGATGATGAGAGATTTCTGATATTAAAGCAAGCAATGACTAGCTGGTATAGCAATTGCATGAATGAACCTTAACCCATATTATAAATCTTGAACACTCAAGGTGCCAGAAAAGTACATGTCCTTTTGTATCTTCCTTCCCCAGAAAATTCATGGCCTCCTATTATGGGTGCTGAGATACACAAAACGTTCTGAATGGGTGCTTTTTTATTTCATACAAAGTAGATAAGTTCCATAATGGTACACAAATTACTGAAGTCAAGATGTGAGAAAAAGCTTTATGTTTTGATAACATGTTATATTTTATATTCAAGCCCCTAGCTTGACCACAATCTGACTGGATAAAGGCTACAGAAAAGGGCATTTATGAAACATCAAAAGACATATGCTTTGACGATGAACTCTTTCTTCTAGACATCCCAGTACTTAGCCTTTGGAGAAAGAACTTATCTTCTCCACAGAAAGACTTTGTCTAACCTGCTGAAGAGTTTGAGAATATTCCTCTGTTGTATAATATGAAGTATTTTCTAAACAAAACAAAAGTTTATGCAAAAATTGCCTATTTCTAGAATAAACAAACTTATTAAATAACTAGAGGCCCAGTGCACAAAAATTTGTGCACTTGGGGAAGGGGGTTCCTCAGCCGGCCTGTGCCCTCTTGCAGTCTGGGACTCCTTGGGGGATGTCCACCTGCTGGCTTTGGCCTGCTCCCTGGGTTATCAGGCCTAATCTGGCAGTCAGATGTCACTCTGGCAGCCCAGGAGCCCTTGGGGGATGTCCACTTACCAGTGGGGATCAGGCCTAAGCTGCAGTCAGACATCCTTAGCTCTGATGAGGAGGTGGGAGAGTCTCCCGGCCACCACTGTGCTGGTAGCTGGCAACCTGGCTTCTGGCTGAGCAGAGCTCCCCCTGTGGGAGTGCACTGACCACAAGGGGAAAGCTCCTGCATTGAGCATCTGACCCCTGGTGGTCAGTGTGTGTCATAATGACCAGTCATTCCCAGTGGTTCTGCTGTTAGGGTCAATTTGCATATACCCTTTTATTATATAGGATAGAGGCCTGGTACATGGGTGGGGTCTAGCTGGTTTGCCCTGAGGGGTGTCCCGGATCAGGGTGGGGGTCCTGTTGGGGTGCCTGGCCAGCCTGGGTGAGGGGTTGATGGCTGTTTTCAGGCTGGTCATGCAAGTAGGCTGGAAACAAGTATCTGGGATTTATTTAACTTCTATAATTGAAACTTTGTAGCCTTAAGTGGAGCTTAGGTCATTTTGCCCCTGGCAACTGAGGCCCTAGCCCCTCCTTGAACTGAGGCCAGCTGGAACCAGGTATCTGGGATTTATTTATCTTCTGTAACTGAAACTTTGTAGCCTTGAGCGGAGCTCAGGCTGGCCAGTGCAGGCGGGAAGCTTGGCTTCTTCCATTGCTGGGGACAATGCAAGCTTCCTGATTGCTCCAGCTCCGTGGCCACAGCCATCTTTCTGATGGAGTGACGGAGTGAGGGTATGATGGTTAATTTGCATATTACTCTTTTATTAGATAGGATGTAATTGCCATATTTAAAAGAAGATATGTGTTCATGCATATCTGAGATAAGGGAAATCAAGAATTACTTAGTGACAAAAGAAAAATATTTGCTTTTCAAAGAAAAAATTCTGACACAGAAACTTCCAGCTTAGGAAAATTAAGCTGTGGTAATAATGCTTGATTGCCAGTTAATAAACAAGCAAAAAAAACCCAGAATCAGGAATAACTAAGTCATAAATACACAAACAAAATTAATAAACATTTTTAATATATTGTGAAATAAGTACTGAAAGAATAAGAATTCAAATTCACATATTATAGCTAATTAAGGTAAATCCTGGAGCAGCATATATCAACTTAATAATTTCCTCTAAAATTAGGTGTATGTTTTTCTCTGTGATCTTTGATCCTGCCAAAGTGTGAAATATTATGCAAATGCAATATTTTCTTTTATGTTTGATTTGAATTTTTATTTTTTCTCATTTCTTTGAACTTTCTAAATTTTCTTCATTGCTTTTATGGGTCAGACAAATGATCAAACTACTTAAATTCATATAAAGTAAGCATTTGTTTGAGTGTATTGAATTATAATACCTGTTTTTTAAAAAAACTTGTTCTTGTGAACCTCAGATATTGTTCACCTTGGTGTTTCTCAGTTTTAACTGTCTGAACAAAATTTTAATGTCATTACTTTGAACAATATTAGATATAAATTATAATTTCCTTATTATATAGGTTCATCTTAAGCTGTAGTTTCAACATAACTAATTGACTTTAAGACCTTGGACTAGTCTGAAATTGAGTTAATGAATAAGGATTAAGAAGATTAAAATTATGAAGAAAGAGAATGCAAATGGTCTGAGTCCCCACGCAGGTCTTAACTTACATATTCATGTTTATAGAAAGTGTTTGTGATATTTGTAATACTTTGATTAAGATCACAGCAGCTTTAACGTGGTAAATTTATTATGATGACTAGATTTGTATATTTGTGTTTGTGTGTGACTGTGTGTATGTTTAAACCAAACATATAAATGTAGGCTGTTATTATACAACAAAGTTTATAAAAGGCAAAAAGGAAAATTCAACAGCTGGGAAGAAAACTGTCCACATTGAGGTGCTGATGGGAAGCAGCATCCTGGGCCTGCTTGAGTGCCCAGAGCACACAGAGCCTGCTTATCACCAAGACTCTTATTTCCCAGTGGCCTGTTGACGTTTTGGGTTTTGTTGTTTTTAACAGATGCTCTCAACCTCTGGAAAGAGCTAGAATTCTTAGCAATTATTACTTGTTGCTTTGCTTATTTGGAATACTCTTATGCTAAACCAGGACTGGAGCTATTTCTTGTTTGCAGGTGAGTACTAGTATCTGTGACTTATATTGGGAGTTTACGTAACAATGACTTTCAGGCCCCAAATGCAGAATTATAGCACCATTAGAGGTCCAATGCACGAAATTTGTGCAAGAGCAGGCTGTCGCAGCTGTGGCTGCCTGGATCCTGCGGCTGCAGCCCTGGCTTCATCCTGAGGGCATCCAGAAGGACATCCAGTCTAATTAGCATATTACCCTTTTATTATTATAGATGGAATTTTTTACACTTTCACACTTCAAAAGGGAAGGAGGGTATATTTAGCTAGATAGATCTAATATTCCCATATTTTTAATTAGTTCACTATTTTATGTGCTGTCTTTTTATTAAGCTACTAGGAGCCCAGTGCACAATATATTGTGCACTCAGGGGGGTCCCTCAGCCCAGCCTGTATCCTCTCATAGTCTGGGACCCCTCGGGGAATGTCCACCTGCTGGCATGCCTGGCCAGCCTGGGTGAGGGGCTGATGGCAGTTTGCAGGCTGGCCAACCCTGCCCCACCCACCCCATAGCCTGCCACCCGCTCTGCCCACCCCACAGCCCAACACCTGCTCCACCTGCCTGTGCCACACTTTCCTCCATGGCTGCCGGCCTCCATCTTGGCTGAGTTAATTTACATACAGCCGCTTTGACTGGCTGGTGGGCATGGCTTGGCTGGTGGGCGTGGCTTAGGTGTCCCGGAGAAACGATTAATTTCAATATTACTCTTTTATTGGAGTAGACAATATAGGAAAGTCATTCAAAACAAACGGAGGAGCTAAGACATTTTGCCAATGTCTAGCATGTAAATTATTCTCAAATGAATACATTTAAATAATTATATACTTTACAGAATGCATAGGTGCATATTTATATTTATGTTTATGTGCAAGAAGTTCTTTAATGACTGTCCCTAAGTTAATGTTATGCAATATATTGTTTCATGGTTTTAAATATCTTTGTTGATTGATGGTACTTGTGACACACAGTTTATTGGATAAATTGTAAGTCTCTAGAAATTTGTTGATGTCCTCATGGTCTACAATAAGTTCTTACTTCAGGGTAATCAGTAACTACAGATTCCATCAATAGCTTAGTACATCGATTTTCAGCCTTTTTTATCTCATGGCATACATGAACTACTAAAATTTTAAGGTACACCAAAAAATATGTTATTTATTTTACTGATCAGACAAAAAAGGTATAATTTTGATTCGTTCACACTAGATGGCTATTGTTGTGTTGGTTGTTGTTATTTTTTTTATTTGATAATCTAAGGGAAAAGAGGTCAGTGTCCCTGACTAAATAGGTATTGCATGTTTAAAAATTGTTGAAAATACCTGGTTTGGTATTATAATACCCCAAAAGAGGATTCAGTAACTTTCCATTTCTATATTCATCACTATAATAAACCTACTGAAACTCTTAGTCTTAAAACATGATAGCCTCAACAAGGACTGTGCTATTTGCTCTTGACAGTCTGTGGATAACTGTGTAGCAGCCCCAGGAGACCAGGTGGGAGCTGGCTCCACCTTTAGCACACACTATTACTTGTCAGTCTAGTCTGAGCAACTGAGCCAGGATTTCCAGCCTTTTTCATTCAGAGGCAGATATCTCTACAACTAAATCGAGATGAACTGGAAAAGTATTGATTACATGGAAAAAATGAAATTAGCTATAGAGTTTGTGAGATTATTTATTTGTAATATTACTGGTCTCATTGGTAAAATTCTAATTTCTGATGAATGTATAAGAAAATCTTTGTCTTTATCTAAATTCTCAGTATAGTTGGCTATGTTTGTTTAAAGTGAAATGCTACATTTTTTCGAGAGGTATCTGAATTTAAATGAACCTTTAGAACTGAGGGAAAATATCCTAAAGTTGGCATGCTAAAAATTCTACGAGACTATTTAACTAAACAGCATCACAACTTATTATTCAGAACCTATAGTTTTTAACACCTATTTATATCTTTTTGAATTCTAGGATTCTCAAAATGTTATTTGAAAAATACTATAATAGTGTTCATCTATTCCCCAGATTTTCAGAAGTGTCCCCTTTTACACGGATTAACCCTAAAAAAATCTCCCTATTATTTTAACTTAAAAAGGGGGGCTTTGGGAGAAATTTCAGCTTTGACTCTTCGCAGGCATTTGCTATAAAATGTGATTAGGAATTATCAGTGGGTTCAAATTGGTGTTTGGCCAATTACAACCTTCAGACATGCTATAGTTTGGCTTAAGCAGCTTAAATGAAACACAAAATCAGCATTTAAAAAAAATCAAGAGATTCTGAATGAAAATACTAATTTCTGGCATTGCCTGATAAATGAAACATTTGTGTATGTTATGGATGCCATCCCTCATGGCAACAATCAGCTCCTGCTAAAGTAGTGCTGCCTCATACAGAAGATGGCCTGGATGGAACCCCCTCCTGGGCCACTTATGTTAGTTGGCCTGGCCACTGCAGTCATTTGAGTGTACAGTCCCTGATCTCATGGTAATTGACCTTAGGTGTGTTCCTAAACATTTATTAAATCTCTTCTCAATAAATGGGAAAGATTGAGAACAGAAAACATAAACTAAAGCTCATAGCCTCTGTGGAGATAGTAAGTCAATAAGAGCAAAGAAAGTTTCATCTTTCTAGATGGTGAACAGTATTAGAAATGTGTCATACTAAGACGAAGAAGCCCACTTCAACCAAATATCTGATAGGTAGCAAAGAATATCACAGCATCATAAGGGGAAAATTAGCAGCACTACAGAGTAAGAAATGTATTCTCTTCATGTTAGCATAGATTTTTTTTTTTTT